>CAUYQU010068552.1:0-38711 GCA_963574635.1 Cheracebus regulus | reverse complement strand
AGAAAACTCACGAAAACATCATTCACAACATAACGGGTATATGTGTGTATGTGTGTGTGTACGGCCTCGTGGTTTGCTTATTGAACAAAAATTTGCTTTTTTTTTTTTTTGAGATGGGGTTTTGCTCTTGTTGCCCAGGCTGGAGTGCAATGACACGATCTCAACTCACCACAACCTCTGCCTTCCAGATTCAAGCAATTTTCCTGCCTTAGCCTCCTGAGTAGCTGGGATTACAGGCATGCGTGGCCATGCCCAGCTAATTTTTTGGATTTTTAGTAGAAACGCTGTTTCTCCATATTGGCCAGGCTGGTGTCAAACTCCCGACCTCAGACGATCCACCTGCCTTGGCCTCCCAAAGTGCTAGGATTATAGGCGTGAGCCACCATGCCTGGCCGCTTCTTCTTGTATTTCAATGAATGGAACCAGAACCACATAGTTTTCCAAGCCAGAAATCTCAGCTTTTCTTTCATTGTTCTCATTCTCAACTTCAACACCCTATCTCCATTTTTGAAATTTATCTTCAAACTTTTTACTTTTCTTATTTTCTTACATTTTATTTTCGGTTCAGGGTACATGCACAGGTTTGTTATATAGGTAAACTCATGTCATGGAGGTTTGTTGTACAGACAATTTCATCACCCAGGTACTAAGCCTAGAACTCAATGGTTATTTTTTTCTGATCCTCTCTCTCCTCCTGCCCCCCACCCTCAAATAGGCCCCAGTGTGTGTTGTTCCCCTCTTTCTGTCCATGTGTTCTCATCATTTAGCTCTTACTTGTTAGGGAGAACATGCAGTATATGGTTTTCTGATTCTGCATTTGCTAAGGATAATGGCCTCCAGCTCCATCCATGTTCCTGCAAAAGACATGAGTTCATTCTTTTTTATGGCTGCATAGTATTCCCTGGTGTATATGTACCACATTTTCTTTATCCAATCTGTCATTAATGGGCATTAAGATTGATTCTGTGTCTTTGCTACTGTGAACAATGCTGCAGTGAACATGTGAGTGCCTGTGCCTTTATGGTAGAATGATTTTTATTCCTACGAGTATATACCCAGTAATGGGAATGCTGGGTGAAATAACAGTTTTGCTTTTAGCTCTTTGAGGAATTGCCACCCTGCATTCCTCAATGGCTGAACTAATTTACACTCCCACCAACAGTGTATAAGAGCTCCCTTTTCTCCACAATCTTGCCAGCATCTGTTATGTTTTGACTTTTTAGTAATAGCCATTCTGACAGGTGTGAGATGGTATCTCATTGTGGTTTTGATTTGCACTTCTCTAATGATCAGTAATATTAAGCTTTTTTCCACAGACTTCTTGGCCATCTGTATGTCTTCTGAAAAGTGTCTGTTCATGTCCCCTGCCCACTTTTTTTAATAGAGTGGTTTGTTTTTCCTCTTGTAAATTTGTTTACACTTGTTATAGATGTTGGTTATTAGACCTTTGTCAAATGCATAGTTTGCAAATATCATCTCCTATTCTGTAGGTTGTCTTTTTACTCTGTTGTTATTTTCTTTCGCTTTGTAGACACTCTTAAATTTAATGAGTTCCTTTGTCAATGTTTTTTCTTTTGTTGCAATTGCTTTTGGTGTCTTTGTTATGAAATCTTTGCCCGTTCCTATGTCTGGAATGGTATTGCCTTGGTTGTCTTCCAGGGTTTTTTTGTTTTTTGTGTTTTGTTTTTTACATTTAAGCCTTGCTAGAAAGCAAGGCCTCAAAAAATTAGTTTAAAACTCAGAGTTGTTCCTCTTCATGGAAATCTTTAGTAAAAGGTGAAAGATTTATACAATCTGAAGAGAAACCAGAGTATGTCTTCCAGGGTTTTTATAGTTTTGGAGTTTACATTTCAGCATTTAATCCGTCTTGTGCTGCTTTTTGATGGCGTAAGAAAGGGTCCAATTTCAATCTTCTGCATATGGCTGGCCAGTTGCCCCAGTGCCGTTTACTGAATAGAAAGTCCTTTCCCTATTGCCTGTTTTTATCAGCTTTGTCGAAGATCAGATAGTTGTAGGTGTGCGAGCTTACTTCCGAGGTCTCTATTCTGTTCCATTGGTCTATGCGTCTGTTTTTGTACCAGTATCATGCTGTTTTAGTTACTGTAGCCCTGTAGCATAGTTTGAAGATAGTATGATGCCTCTAGCTTTGTTTCTTTTGTTTAGGATTGCCTTTGCTATTCAGGCTGGTTTTTGTTTTTTTTATGAATTTTAAAATAGCTTTTTCTAGTTCTGTGACAAATGTCATTGGTAGTTTGATGGGATCAGCATTTAATCTATAAATTGCTTTGGGCAGTCTGGCCATTTTAATGGTATTGATTCTTCCTATCCGTGAGCATGGAATATTTTTTCATCTGTGTCATCTCTGATTTCTATGAGCAGTGTTTTGTAATTCTCATTGCAGAGATCTTTCACCTCCCTGGTTTGCTATTTTCCTAGGTATTTTATTTTATTTTACTGTGGCAATTGCGAATGGGATTGCTTTCCTGATTTGGCTTTCGGTTTGGTCGTTGTTGGTGTATAGGAATGTTGGTGATGACTGCACATTGATTTTGTATTCTGCAACTTTGCTGAAGTTGTGTAACAGCTGGAGGAGCGTTTCTCCTTTCCCTAGTCCATGCCACCGTGAGCTCTTGCCTAGACTGCTGTGGCAGTGAGATCTTCCCATTTCAGACTGCATTTGTCAAGTCCATCCTCCATAATGGGACCTGACTGACCTTTTCAAAATGCAAATCAGAGTGTGCCACTGTCCAGCTTAAAAACGTTTAAAAGCTTCCATTATACTTGCTAAAACCCAGAATCCTTACTAAGGCCTGCAAGGCCCTGCTTAGCTCTCCAACCTCATCATGATGGACCCATACCCTATGACACCCCACCCCCACTTCCGTTTTATGTAGGTGTCCAGGGGCCCCTCACACGTGTCCCCAAGTACTCATCAGACTGTATGTAACTACTTGCTTAATTATCCATCTCCTCCATCATCGGACACTAAACTCTATGACAGTGGGACCTCAGTTTTTTGTTTATTGTCTAGCATTCCCATGGACAGCACTCAATTAATATCTGATGAGCAAATAAACAAATGAGTTACTTCGGCATGTGTGAATGTGTAGGCAGGGGTGGGGCCTTTTATGCTTCTCAAGCAAGACCCGTAAGGATGGCTGGCCAATTCAATTTAGTTCAAGACGACTCAGTCTAGCAAACAGTTATTATTGAGTATTTATTATGCTCTATTGGGCATGTCACAAAGTTGGAGAAGACAAGGCCTCTGCCCTCAGAGACGGTTACCCTAACCTAACCTGTCACTGGCTGGCACCCTGCTGTTCGTAGACAGATGGCTCAAAATCACAGTGCCACCGACGCGCAGACTTCAGGAACTGCCCGATGCCCTCACTTCCCCCCAATGCCTCACCTGTCCTCGCTTCAGGTGTTTGCCCAAATTATGCCGGAATTTGCCACATTCCTTAGTATGAGAAAAGAACTGCGTAATGACAAAATTCACTAAAGAACATTCCGATCCCCCACTGCGACGTGCCCTTGGCCATTGAGAAACAAGCAATTTCCACATAAGATTACATTTATAGCAGGAAGTACAGAAAAAGGAGGAGTTAGAAAGAAAATCTCAATTCTGTCATTTAGTAACAGTCCGGCTTTGAGCAAGTCTTGGCTTTCTTATGTATAAATAGAGATAACAAAGCCACATCATAGGTTTTTGTGCGTATTAACACTGTCAACAGAAAACAATAAGGGCTAAGATATATAGAGTGCTTGCTTTATGCTACGTATTTTCTAAGAGCCTCTCTGGTTTAATTTTCCTAACGGTCTTGTGTAGTACTTACTAGTGTTATCTCTCCTGTTAGGAGCAAGGCTGGTGAGGTTGAGGAACTTTCCCATAGTTCCTTATAGTTAGCACTTCCTCTGGTTCGAGACCAGAGGAAGCAGAGTTGTATGTGGGTGTCCTGGCGACACAGTCTGTGTCCTCCCTCAATCACCTTGTTACCTTCTGAGGTTGAGGCTAATTGAAGATTTTGATAAAATTTCTATTCTATTACTGGGGAAAAAACAGCACAATATTTTTTAAAGGGACTTTCTTATTCTATGGAATAAATGGGTGCTCTTAGAAATAACATGGCATCCTTCATGCCTCTTTTTTTTTTGTAGGACGTCTTGCTTTGTTACCTAGGCTGGAGTGCAATGGTGCGATCTTGGTTCACTACAACCTGCACCTCCTGCATTTAAGTGATTCTCCTGCCTCAGACTCCCAAGTAGCTGGGATTACAGGGATGCACCACCATGCCTGGCTAATTTTGTGTTTTTAGTAGATACGGAGTTTCACCATGTTAGTCAGGCTGGTCTTGAACTCCCAACTTTAGGTGATCCGTCCGCCTCGGCCTCCCAAAATGCTGGGATTATAGGTGAGCCACCAAGCCCGGCAGCATCCATTTTTCTAACATGCTCCTACAGCCTTACTTCTGTGGGTCTCAAGCGTTTTCGTACAAAAATAGGGCTCCACTGTAATAAAACACATTGAAGGATATAAATATTTGGGTCAAAGGTCCAGTCTACGGCATGTAATTGACCTCCCTGGAGGTCAAATCACCAAGTCCCCTGAATCACATCTGGCTCTAGGTAGCTGTAGCTATGTACACATTCACATTGTATTCTTTCAAAGAGAAACTGGGATCATGGCAGGAGTATGAGCAGATGTGCTGTGACTGTAGAAATGTGTGTGTACTTACATATTTATGCACTCTAGAGCTTGTATTACAGCCTATGAGCCCATCCACAAATTGGCAGTTTTTAGAAAATAGCAGCAGTATTTAAAGAAACACTTGAGTTCATATTTAGGCCTCAACCCATATGAAGGCAGATTCTGAAATGTAGACATAAGGCCCAAAAAATATGTGAAAATAGGCCGGGCGCAGTGGCTTACACCTGTAATTCTAGTACCTTGGGAGACCTAGGCGGTGGGATTACGTGAGATCAGGAGTTCGAGACCAGCCTGGCCAACAAGGAGAAATCCCGTCTCTACTGAAAATACAAAAATTAGCTGGGTGTGGTGGCGCATGCCTATAATCCCAGCTAGTGGGGAGCCTGAGGCACGAGAATCACTTGAACCTGGAAGGCAGAGGTTGCAGTGAGCCGAGATCACGCCACTGCACTCCAGCCTGGGCTGCAGAGCAAGACTGTCTCAAAAAAAAAAAAAAAAAAAGTGAAAGTAAATGTGCATGAAGTAAATAAGATTACACATTTAGTGAGATAAAACATGAAGCCCTAGGGAAACCGATATTAAGGGAGTATATGCAATCTGTGGCTGAGAACATAGAGAGAAAATGTCTCCTAAGTGATGTTCTGGCTGGTTTATATTCCCCCCAAATTCACATGTTAAGACCCTAGCCCCCAGTACCTCAGAATGTGACTTTGTTTGAAGACAGGGCCTTTAAAGAGATAATTAAGTTGAAATGAGTTGATAAGGGTGGGCTCTAGTTTAATATGACTTGTGTCCTTTTAAGAAGAGGAGAGATTGGCCAGGTGCGGTGGCTCACACCTATAATGCCAGCACTTTGGGAGGCTGAGGCGGGAGGATCACCTGAGGTTGGGAGTTCGAGACTAGCCTGACCAACATGGAGAAACCCCGTCGCTACTAAAAATACAAAATTAGCCAAGTGTAGTGGCGCATGCCTGTAATCCCAGCTACTTGGGAGGTTGAGGCCAGAGAATCACTTGAACCCAGGAGGCAGAGGTTGCAATGAGCCAAGATCATGCCATTGCACTCCAGCCTGGGCGACAAGAGTGGGGAAAAAAAAGAGAGAGAGAGAAGAAGAGAAGAGATTAGGACACAGACAAGCACACGGGGAAGATGATCATCAGGAGAACAGAGTCATTTACAAGCTGAGGAGAGAGAGGCCTCAGAAGAAATCAAGTACCAACACCACAATCTCCGTACTTCCAGCCCTCAGTATAGTAAGAAAATAAACATATGTTGTTTGAACCACCCAGTCTGTGGCACTTTGTTATGACAGTTCCTAGCAAACTAATACAAGTGGTTTTTTACCAATTCCCACTCCTTTATCTTTTTGCCCTTGTTTTTGAAGACACAAGTATTGTTTCAACTTTTTCTTCTTGATTTGCCTGTGAATATAACATGATTCTCAGAATAGCCAACGAGCAAGTCACAAGGGTTTCATTTCTGTATTGAAGTGTTGGCTGAGTCAAGTTAGAAGCTGAGAGACCTGATATATCAAGTTTATCCTTGAACAGGGACAAAGGACGGGATGCTTATTATATTTGTAGATGGCAAGAAGCCGGAGAGCACAGTCAACACAAATCACCTTGACTGGCTGAACAGGAGTTAAGTTGAAGTAGAGGAAGATTCAGAAGAGACAAATCTAAGTTCCTGAACTTAGATTCAAAAGAATCAATCACATACGTGCAGGATGGGAAAGAAATAATTAGACAGTCTATGTACTGAAAACAGGATGAGTCAACTGAAGGATGAGAGTGCTGCTAGATTCAGTGCGTTTTTAATTTATCAACTGTACAGCTGTTGTTTCCACTGTGCCTGGTGATAAAATGAGCTGCTTTAGGAGGTAGTAAGTTTCCCATTGCTGGAGGTGCCCAAGAAATAACTGGGTAACTACTTCTTAGGGATGTGGCAGAGAATACATAGATAACTTGAAGACACACCTGTGGTCGAAATTAAATGCACATTAATTGTTGCCTGAGAAATTGAAGACCATCTGTCCCCATGGAATTCTGAGTTTTTCGTATGGCAATTTTTAAATATTAGTAATACGAAAAACGGGGAAGGAACTGGAGCAAGCCCTGAAGGCTGATACCACTGTTAATTTGCTTTTATGTCCATTTATTGCTATCTTTTCTTGAGAGAAATAATTTGTTTAAATGCAGATTTGGAAACGTTGGTCCTAGTGTTGACAGTGGCCAGACTGACAATTTCAGTTATTGACTGAATTTGATTTATTCTGAGGTGAGTGTCTTAAATGGTGATATGTTGATCTTGGTTTCACTTCCAACCTTTGTTGCTTTTAAGATAACCAGAAACAGATTGTTCTATAAAACATGCGTTTGCCTGTATAGACTAGTGAAATCCTACGCTGGGAAAAGTCCCCATTTTAATAAGCCTTAAACAAAAAATTCTACCTTACGTGCTAATTGGAATCTAAATTCAGGTGTTAACCTCTTTCACTGCAAGTGCATGTTGAGTAATTGCAGGAAAGGGGCCAATTTCAGGCACAGCAGTAATTACTGAATTAGCAGAAAAGTTCAAGTAGGGCTTCAGATTTCAGATCATTACTGAGCTTTCTGAGGAACAGCTAATCCTGGAGTGATTGGGCTTCTCACACCTGTGTGTGCGTTTGTTTGTGTGTGTGTGAGCGTGAATAAGTATAAAGGGAGTTCTGCTTAAATTTCAAAGAAATAATCTTGCAAATGACCACAGAATTAGATACTAATATTTCTTGTCATTTAAAAATATAGTTTTAATAACCTCTGAATTGACCTTTAATGCTTCGCTACTGAATTTAAAAATAAGGGGCAGGCCGGGCACGGTGGCTCACGCCTGTAATCCCAGCACTTTGGGAGGCCAAGGCGGGCAGATCATGAGGTCAGGAGTTTGAGACCAGCCTGGCCACCATACTGAAACTCTGTCTTTACTAAAAATAAAAAATAAAAAAAAATTTGTCGAGGATGGTGGTGTGTGCCTGTAATCCCAGCTACTTGAGAGGCTGAGGCAGAAGAATCACTTGAACCCGGGAGGCGGAGGTTGTAGTGAGCCGAGATTGTGCCATTGCACTCCAGCCCAGGTGACAGTGCAAAGATTCCATCTCAAAAAATAAAAAATAAGGGGAAAACCCCCAGAATCTGTTCTATCTGATGAAATAACTTTGTTCTTAAAATTTAGTCCCTGAATGTCCTGGGAATTAGCCTTTAGAATTCTAAGAAGCATCTACCTTTGACATATACTCTATACCGAGGGCCTCATTGAATCTGGTTATTGCCAGAGGTCAACTAAGCTCTTAAACCTACTGTGTACATTACGTGATTTAATAGCCCTATGAAAGGACATCATGGGACACAATGGGTAATGACAGATAATGATGCTCCAGTGATGGCCCCATCTTTGTTTGATGGTAGATGAAGCACTATGAGTAAGAGTTATGAACCTCACATGTATCAAGCTAAAAAGCTTAGCTGTACTTCATCAAAATCAGAGAGCAAAGTAAGAAGTAAAGTGACAAAGGAATCAGCAAGTAGGAGATTTTACTCAGTGAAAAGGAGGAAGTTCCAAGGATGATGGTGAAGGGAGATTGTCAAGGGTGGATGACAGATGTACAGGGCCACAGGAATTATCCACCCAGATTGTAGCAGCGGGCTATAAGAGAATGAATTTCAGATGAACTCGATAGCATACATGATGTGCTTACATGCATTGAGAAAAGACTGAGACAATTGGAGAGTGTGTGAAGACAACTTGGTGATGAGTATCTAGGAAAATATACCAGAAAACAAAAATCTTCTGTTTCTCTTAAAGAGAAAACAAAAACTTATGAAGGATGCTATGGAAGGAAATGAAAGATATCTTTACCTACTACTAGGTATGATCCAGGATATGTTGTTAAGTTAAATACTTCTATTTTCCTAGATATTAGTTTGTTCTTGCACTGCTGTAAAGAACTACTTCAGACTAGCTAATTTATAAAGAAGAGGTTTAATTGGCTCATAATTCTGTAGGCTGTACAGGAAGTATGGCTTGGGAGGCCTCAGGAAACTTACAATCATGGTGTAGGGGAAAGCAAGCATGCACGTCTTATGTGGCTGGAGCAGGTTGAAGAGAGAGAAGGAGGAGGTGCTATACACTTTTAAACAACCATATGTCATGAGAACTCACTCACATCATGAGAACGGCAATGGAAAAATCTGCCCCCATGATCCAGTCATCTTCTCCCAGGCCCCTCTTCCAAAACTGGGGATTACAATTCAACATGAGATTTGTACAGAGACACGAACCCAAACCATCTCACCCTAATATAATAATATCTATTTGATTACATTAAAATTAAAACAAGAGAAAGCTCATTTGAGAGGAAAGTTAAAAATAAAAATAAAAGCAAGAAAAGGACAATTCATAAAATGATTTTAAGGCAAGGGAGATAATAGCTAGAAATTTTAAAATATATATTGGTTTATAGATTTGACTTTGGAACCTAGTTAGCATTCTACCTAATTACTAAACAAAATTAAGTTTTAAAATACAATCCCTAAAAAGCAAAAGTAAAATGAAACAAATGAACCTCACTGTTGGCATTATCCCACAGAGGAAAACCATTCCAAATGGCTTTTACAACACAGTTATTTGTCTCTGTGTTCTTAGTGGCATATATTCCAAGAACTATTTTCAATAATTATAACTGTTTTCAGTAATCATATTAGCAGTGGTAGTGTTGGTATTGCTACTCAGAGACTATAGTATAATTATGTTGTTATCAGCTGGAATACTCAGTTTAAAAAAAAAGATAAATATGCAAGATCAATGAGGTTAAGAAAAACCCTGCATCTGAATTGACAGTATCAACATACACTTGTATGTATTTTATCATTATATATCTATATCATATATATGTTACATATACATATCTTATATCTGTTCACTGTTCACTGGAAAAAAATGATCAACCCAGTGGCAATAAGCACCATTCATGCTTATACCATGGTATCTAAATATGATTTCCCAGTAAGTGGAAGATCAGAGCTGTTTGGAGATAAATGTCCAATTCCAGGTCTGAAGTAGGAAATGTGCAAGATGACTCTGGAACATCTTGTCATATTAGAAAATAAGGAAGCTACCGGAGATTACCGAGGTTCTATCAGAAGGACTCAGGAGCCAACCTGAAGAGGCTTCTGCTGACAGATGTAGGAATAATATGAGCATATATGATAAGGGTAATAGCAAATGAATGGAAATATATCTAATATGGTCATGCTGTAGCTTCATAAGTGGTGCTATTTTAGTAATTATTTAGTAGATCACCTAGTTATCTGTCTCTCCATTGAAGTTCTATGATACTTACTGCCTTGATATACCACTTTTTTTTTCAATAATAGCTTACCTGTGGTATGCCTTTTAAAAATTGGCTTATTTCTTAAAAATTGTATCTATTGCAGGGCATGGTGGCTCACACCTGTAATCCCAGCACTTTGGGAGGTCGAGGTGGGTGGATCACCTGAGATCAGGAGTTTGAGACCAGCCTGACCAACATGGTGAAACCCTGTCTCTACTAAAAGTATAAAATTAGCTGGGTGTGATGGCATATGCCTGTAATCCCAGCTACTGGGGAAGCTGAGGCAGGAGAATTGCTTGAACCTGGGAGGGGTATGTTGCAGTGAGCCAAGATCAGGCCACTTCACTCCAGCTTGGGCAAAAGCAAAACTCTGTCTCAAAAAAACAAAACAAAACAAACAAAAAAACTATCTATGAAAAAAATTAAAATATGCCAAAAGGTGTTTTTTAAAAAAAACTGTTTCTTCACTCACATGTTCCTAACATCTCATAATTATTCCATCTATTTTTAAAAAGTAACTACTATCCTATTTCTTATGGAACACGTTTCAAAAATAGTATGCTTATCTAAGTACAATCATGCACCACATAATGACATTTCAGTCGATGGTGAACTGCGTGTATGAAAGTGGTCCCTTAAGATTATAATGGAGCTGAAAATTTTCTATTGCCTAGTGACGTTGTAGCTGTCCTAATGTCATGGTGCAATGCATTACTCATGTGTGTGATGTTGCTGGTGTGAACAGACCTACCACGCTGCCATTGATATAAAAGTATAGCACATACAATTATGTGCAGTATGTGATACCTGATAATGATCAAAACAACTATGTTCTGGTATATGTACTTTCTATACTATACTTTTTATTGTTAGTGTGCATTTATTTTATTTTATTTTTTAAGTTAACTGTAAAACAGCCTCAGGCAAGCCCTTTACAAGATACTTTAGAAGATGACATTCTTATCAATGGGAGATGATAGCTGCATGCTTATTACTGGCCCTGAAAACCTTCCAGTGGGAAAAGATGTGGAGGTGGAAGACAGTGATATTGATGATCCTGACCCTGTGTAGGCCGAGGCTAATGTGTGTGTTTATGTCTCAGTTTTTAACGAAAAGTTTAAAAAGTAAAAAAAAAAAAAATGCTTATAGAATAAGGATATAAAGAAAATATGTTTGTGTAGCTGTACAGTGTGTTTGCAGCTTAAGCTGTTATTACAAAGAGTCTAAGAGTTTAAAAGAATTAAAATGTTTAAGAAGTAAAAAGTTTGAGTAAACTAAGGTTAATTTATTATTTAAGACAGATTTTTTTTTTTATTAAGCACAGAGTCTTGCTCTGTGACCCAGGCTGGAGTGCAGTGGTGTGAGAGGTACGATTTCAGCTCACTGCAGCCTTGACCTCCTTCCAGGTTCAAGTGGTTCTCAGCCTCCCAAGCAGCTGTGATGACAGGCACACACCACCACGCCTGGCTAATTTTTGTATTTTTAATGGAGACAGGGTTTCACCATGTTGGCCAGGCTGGTCTCAAACTCTTGGGCTCAAGTGACCCTCCCACCTCAGTCTCCCAAAGTGCTGGGATTACTGGTGTGAGCCACTACACGTGGCCCAGTAAAATATTTTTTGTAGATTTAGTGTGGCCTAAGTGTACAGTATTTGGAAAGTCTACCGTAGTGTGCAATAATGTCTTTGGCTTTCACATTCACTTACCACTCACTCATTGACTCACTGAGAGCAGCTTTCAGTCCTAAAACCTCCATTCATGCTAAGTGCCCTGTTTAGGTGTACCATTTTAGAATGTTTTATACAGTATTTTTACGGTACCTTTTCTATGTTTAGATATGTTTGGATTCACAAAGACCTACCGCTGTGTTACAATTGCCTGTAGTATTCATTGTAGTAACGGGCTATACCCTGTTAGGTGACACATAGATCTCCATTTCTTTTAAAAAATTTGCATAGGTGTTGTTTTTGTAGAACGTCTTTTCCTTGTATGTTCATTGCAGCACTATTCACAACAGCAAAGACATGGAATCAACCTAGGTGCCCATCAATGGCAGATTGAATCAAGAAAATGTAGCGCGTATACACACCACGGAGCACTACACAGCCATCAAAAAGAACAAAATCATGTCCTTCGCAGCAACATGGATGCAGCTGCAGGCCATTTTCCTAAACAAATTAACACAGGAACAGAAAATCAAATATCGCATGCTCTCCTAAGTGGGAGCTAAGCATTGTTATTATTCACATGGACGTAAAGATGGGAATAATAGCCCCTGGGGACGACTAGGGGAGGGAGGAAAGAAGTGGGCAGGAGCTGGACAACTACCTGTTGGGTACCGCGCTCACTCCCTGAGTGACAGGTTCATCCATATCCAGAACCTCAGTATCACCCAATAACCCAGGTAGCACACCTGCACATGTACCCTCTGAATCTAAAGTAAAAGTTGAAAATATTTTTTAAAAAATAAAGAGAAAAAAAAGAGAGAGAGAAAAATAGACTTTTTAGTTTCCCTTTTTTTGCACAGGCTGGAGTGTAAGCACGTGACCTTAGCTCACTGCAACCTCTGCCTCCCAGGTTCAAGTGATTCTCCTGCCTCAACCTCCTGAGTAGCTGGGATTATAGGTTACCACCACAATGCCCTGCTAATTTTTTGTGTTTTCAGTAGAGACTTTTAGTAGAGACAGGATTTCACCATGTTGACCAGGCTGATCTTGAACTCCTGACCTCAGGTGATCCACCCGCCTCTGCCTCCCTAAATGCTGGGATTACAGGCGTGAGCCACCGCACCTGGACAAGAAATAGACTTTATAAGACAAACAAAAATTGCACAAGTAAGCTAATTCTATACCTACTATCCTATCCTACACCTTTTTTTTTTTCAATCTGAAAAATATATCTTGAGTCCCTTCACATACCAATATATCTGGAGCTATGTAATTCTTTTTAATGAGTACAAAGTATCCCATTATACAGATGTTCCATAATTTATTTACCTAATTCCACGTGGATGAATAGTTAGTCAGGTTTATTTCAGTTTTATGTGATCTTGTCTATGTGGTATTGCTGTTTAACTTTACACAAGTCTACACCTTATTTGATTGTGAACTCTTCATTAGGGCATGAAGTGTATTGCAAGTTTCTTTATGCTCTAGAAAATATGTGCTTCAATGATAGTGTCTGCTTTGCCCTCAGATTGAAGTCTCCTTGAAAAATGTCCACATGTCACTTCACTACTGCAAATTTCCACAGTTTTACTTTTGAGGTCAGTAAATAGATGCTAATAATTCATCATTATTGCTAGGGTAAACACGGAGCTCTTTACAAAGCTGCAGACCACTTAACACTTTATAGATCAAAGATAACACTCGAAATTGTGTTCAGAGGTGAAGAAACAGTCACTGCAATAAAAGAGGGCATAATTGACTTTGTGCCCCAAAGACTGTGTCCTGGATATTTGGGTTGATTCTGTCTTTATGGCTCTTGCTTTGTCTTAGGACCATTAGATTTCGTCTGAAGGTGGAGGATGAACAGCACACCATGTACCAACAAGCAACACAACTGTAGACTCCCACACAGTTTTCTCCTATACGTCTTTGATGATTCAGATTCCTTACTCAAGTAGAACATGACTTAAGCCTACCTCCATAACAGCTATAGACTCGTTCACTCCAAGTTCAGGTAGTTCCTTTACCTACTACAGAGCAGTCTCTATTATAATAAAGGCAACAGACTGAAAAGACTTGAAAGCCATTCTATGTACATGGCAAAAGTATGAAATGCACCCTAAACACAGTGTCGAATATGTCTGAAGATCTCAGAGTGTGATTGTTTGCAGCAGATTATCAGTGCATTTGTGAGGAAGATGAAAATCTGTAATAGGTATGACATCTTGATGCCAATAGAGCATTATTCCTCATGGAGGTAAAATACTATTCTCATCATGAATTTAAAATGGTGAGGGGTATAAGCCACCTGTGTTTAAAGTAAGCAAACAAATGATAACACTGTCTAATAAAATCACTATTAAATGAGAGATGCATGCATGCATGCATGAATGGATGAAGCAGAAAAAAAAAGAAAAAAATTCATGAATTCACTGGCCGTCTGTTGGTCTGTTTCACTGATGTACAGGGTTTGTGGTTTATAACATCATCAGAGTTATACAACAGCATTATGTCCCTGAGAGTTGTGCAGGTATCTCTTTCTCTCTGTTCTTTGCACACAATGGGGGATCTAAGGCTGGACCCATGCCCTACCCAGGACATTTCCTTTCTGTGGCATGTGAGCAGAGCCGTTACCAATGCTAAGATTTACTGCTTTGGGGATCGGTTCAGAACAAATGTTCCAAACAGCCGTCTGCCTCGGGCAAGGTAATTTTGGACAAATTCAACAAGACTTCAAAGGAAGCCACCTACTACAATGCCTAAGGAGGATAAAGACATGATTTAAATGAATGTATTGCAATTAGTGGGTATTTACTTTATATGTTGCCAAGTTCTGATAGCTTTCTTTAACCCTCAGGGAAATAATATATATGTCTACTTCTGGTGAGCTGAAGAAATGGGATATGTGCTTCCCGGAGAGACAGGTGTTGTGAACATACACAGATCTAAAAGAGAGAAAAGATAAAAAGTCCATGAAAGCTGGAGACAAAGAATAAATGCAATGTTTGCTTTGAGGTGAAAAAACAAAAGGTGAGTTAAGTGTTGTTCTTTCAGTATCCTCCTCCCTGGAAAAGAGACCCTCTGTTGTGAAAAATCTGTTTTCTTTGAAAATAGTTTGTATTAACTAAAGAAAGTAAAGAGGAGGCAACATTTAATATCAATAAATGCAAGAAAGCCACTTATCAGTTAAAGGAGTCTTGGACCACCAAGCTGATTTGGGTACATCCTGAAACGCTGCGATGTTAATCCAATCATTCAGCATGAAGCATTCCAGCAGTAGAGGAAATTAAGGATTAAACTGCGGTGGGAAGAATGAGAAAGCAAAATGCTAGACGTATAGTCAGAGTGGACTTTAATCAAATCAAGCCAGAAACAGAGCAAAATGGAAATCTGATAGCACAGTGTTTTCATATTCATGTTCACAGTTTCATTCCAGACCACACATTTACAAGTGAGGTTTAATGTGAGAATTGTTACAGGAAAAGACCAGCATGTTCTCTTAGCATTTCTCAAAGAAAGAATAAGCAAGTCAGCCCAAATTTAGTCAAAAAACACCTCATAGAGACTTCTATTTGAAGTGAAAGGGAGGGCAGAAGAAGCTACATGCCAAATAGTTCCTTAATTTGATTTACCTTTGCCCTGAAAAGATCTCAGAGAGAGGCAAAGCAAAATACAATCTATTCTGTGTTCTTGTTTATTTCAGACAATACGCAATTGAGCAAATAAACTCTCACTGAAAACTCTAATCCAACACACAGATTTAAAGGCAGGCCTAAAATGAGTAGAAGTCTGTTAGTCAATAAGATTGCTTCACTCCGATTTTAAAACTTGATTTATGTAGATAATCACCAACATTCAGTTCCGTTGGAGACTTGACCACACGCCTTCATCATATAGGTAACCAACATCTTCCTGAATTTTGCACTTAAAAACATACTTTGATGTTTAGAACTTACCAAGGGGTTAAAACACTTTCTAAAACTAGACTCCATAGAAACTTTTCTAATATCCTTCTAGGAGTTGCCATTGGTAACACATTCTCCAGTCTTCGTAATTAAATATTCTGTAAACCAGCTAAATGTTTTATGGCTGCATATTTTTTCCTTGATGTTGCAGCATTCCTAGCCTAGAAAATTTACTGTTGCCCCATTATTTCTGAGATTCCTGAGACTGTTGCTCTCTGATTACTCTTGTTTTAGAGGAATTGGAAAAAGAGAGTGAAACTCTGTAGGGACGGGGAGTGTGGCTTCTGCCAGCATGGGCCTATTTGTTTTAATTAATCTTAACCCGTTTTGACTGTGCTAATGGTTGAATGCAGGTATCTTGTAGGTGTGTGGCCTGTCGTGCCTCTCCCCTGCTGTTTACTTTAGCGACTTGTCTGTCTGAAAGTTATGATACCACAAAGCCTCCTCAGGGTCTTAGAGCATGATGTAGCATGCAGACTTCAAAAACAGCCCCGAGGGATACCCCTGTAAGCTGTTGCAGGCAGAACCGCCGAGGTGAGGGCAGAGAAGCTTCAAGGGAGCAATGAGGAGGGAAGCGAGTGAACTCATCCTGGCCTCACCTGGATGCCCTGAAACAACTAGGCAACTCCTATCCAAAGAAACCGCTCTCCTTTGGAAAACTAAAGGGAAATCTGTTGTTAAGTGACTATTGTCACATTCTGAATTGCCATGTGACGCTGATTTTTCATTTCCTGGGCCTGCCATTCCACCCAAATCACATTTTGCTCAGCACACTTGCTAACAAAATAGATCCAGTTGATTGGTGACATTTAAGTGAGGAAGCTTTCTGAGTTTTAAAAACACATTAGCAAAGGAATTTATTCTGAGATAAGGAAGAATGAAGTGGCAGTGTAAACATAATGACCTAGGGAAAGCAGCCTGTAAACCACACACACACACACACACACACACACACACAGCAAATCAGAGATATGAAATAATCAATTTCTTTACTCTGGTGATCACAATGTGGCAAATATATTTTTGCTTTATCATTTCTGAAACAGTTGCTTCTAACAAAAATTATTTCCCCCTTTGACCACCTTTTTGTTTTTTGTTATATAGGTAATATACAAATAGAATATAATTGTGAAAGATTTAACAATACTTCCATCACCACCCTTCCCCGCTCCCCTATGTACACAGACACATTCCTGCACACTCTCCCATTTTTAGAGGTAACTGGCTACTGTCAGAAGTTTGCTCTGTATCTTTTGAATTTCCTTTTGTCACATTTACATATAAATATACCCTTTTTGGAGGCTTTAAATATGAACACAATTAGAAATATAATTCATTTACTCATTCTTCTATTGATGGGCTTTAAGGCTGGTTGTTTTTTTTGAGATGGAGTCTCCCTCCGTCGCCCAGGCTGGAGTGCAATGGCTCGATCTTGGCTCACTGCAACCTCCACCTCCAGGGTTCAAGCTTTCTTTTGCCTCAACCTCCCGAGTAGCTGGGACTACAGGTGCATGCCACCACATCCAGCTAGTTTTGTTTTTGTTTTTTTTTTTTTTTGTATTTTTTAGAGACGAGCTTTCGCCATGTTGGCCAGGATGGTCTCAATCTCTTGACCTTGTGATCTGCCCGTCTTGGCATCCCAAAGTGTTGGGATAACAGGCATGAGTCACCGTGCCTGGCTGTATCTTTCATTTCTGTTAAATTTTGAACTCCCTGCCCTGTGTTAGGCTGTTCTTGAGTTGTTATAAGGAAGCACCTGAATCTGGCTAATTCATAAAGAGTCTTGGAAGAGAAATTATTGAGTTAAAATTTTATTTTAAAAAACATTGATGGTACTTTTTAAATAAGTACTTTCTCTAAAAATCAATACATATTTCTTTTTCTTTAAAAGTAAATACATATTTTTCTTAAAGATTCATAATACAAAAATTTCAAAATATAGATATATAAAGGGAAAAATCGTATAATATTCACACACACATATATGTATATATGTGTGTGTATATATATCCATTCAGTTCTTTTCCTGTATATATATGTGAATATGTGTGAAAAATATATATTAGACACATATCATACAGTAAACAAAATATTTTGTAATCTGCTTTTTCTCTCTCTTTGTGGGTTCTACAATCATTATTTTAAATTCTGGTTTGGCAGTTTTTGCAATTATATTTCTAACCTGTTAATAACTAATAGCTGGTCTATTAAATCTGTGTTCAAGAGGGACCTATTTTCATGGCTGAATTTAAAGATTTCCAAAATCGTTAGTAAACACAATTTAAAAATATTTAGTCAAACATTTTGTTTGGTGTGGTGTAGACTGCAAGTTTTCATACATTTGCACTTAGAGGAACTAGTAAATATCTTTTGGGAAATGGCAAGGAAGTGACATATCAGTAAAGCCGTTTAAATAACCTAATTGCCATCTACTACCACATCAGAGGAGGAATGATATTTTAATGTAGAAAATGTAAATGCATTTACTTTTCTAAAAATTAAAATTCAGTTTGAGATGTGCAAGCCCTATGTCACTTTAGAAATATAAAATGGCAGGTAGCAATTGCAGAGGATATATTCTGGATAAGAAGGATAAAACTGAGAATAAGTTAGCCAGACATGCTGGCGCATGCCTGGTATCCCAGCTACTCGGGAGACTGAGGCAAGAGAATCCCTTGAACCTGGGAGGCAGAGGTTGCAGTGAGCTGAGATTGTGTCACTGCAGTCCAGCCTGGGCAACAAGAGCAAAACTCTGTCTCAAAAACAAACAAACAAAAACCCTGAGAATAAGTTTGCTAATTTTGCCCCAGACTGATGAAAACGTTGTCATTAACCAGCTCCAAATAAGTTTGCTAATTTTGCCACAGACTGATGAAAACATTGTCATTAACCAGCTCCAATCCTTCAGCGTCCACTACGTAAATGCGTGTCTTGCTTCTTAGCCATTGTGTTTTCATTCCCTTATTTGTGGGCTCCTAGAAGGGAGAAGCTACGTTGAATTTGTCTTTGAAGTCCTAGTGCTTAGGACTGTGCCATTTGAGTAAATGGAATAATTGTGAGAAGGCACACTCTGTTTCCGAACCCCTTTCTTTTTACTTTATCACTTGCCTTTCTCTAAGTTGCTCTTTAAGTTGATATTCGTTATTTGAGCAAAAGATTCAGATCATAGAGTTGGGAAACAGTGTTTATGCTGTTACAAACTTGATTTTCAAGATCTGGCTAGACTGAAGAAAGATGTTTAATACACATGTTAAATATACATTTAATACTCAAATCATAAGGGAGCATGAACACAGGATCACTGTTGTGCGGGTCAGGTTGGAACCGCTGTGCAGATTTGGTCCTTACTTTAATGTTCCATTACTATTTTGTGTTTCCTCTGCCAGAGACTCCATTCTTTTCTCCAACTGTCGAACTCTTCCTCCTCCTTTAAAAGCCCAGCTCAAATGCCCCTTCCTCTATGGAGACTTTTCCTTCCTTTCCTTCAATGTCTTCAAACTGGGCAAAAGTAGTCATTTCCATCTTCATGTTCCTCCTATAATCTGTTCATGCCTAAATTTCAGCACACCATTGTGCTTTTCTGTTACGTGTCTAAGGGGAACAGAAGTGCATGTTGAAGTTTCCTGAGGGATGGGGAGGGTTATTATCTTCCTCCTTACCATTTGGTACAATCTATGATCTAGGGTAGGGAGCTCATACACTGGTATTTTTAGGCCTTTTAATTTAGCGTCTTCAGCTGTAAATATACTTACATCTTTTTTGTTCTCAGTGGCTGCTGAGCTGAATCCATGATGATACACAGAGAATCCAGGATGTCTTTTTGAATGGGTTCTTTTGGCTGGGTGGCTTCTCAGACATCTTCAGCCATTGTTATACTCCATGAAAAGGCGCTGTGGGTGGGGTGGGATGGGGCTCTTGAGGGTAATGCAGTACCCAAACCCTCTCTCTCTCTCCACACTGTTGTAAGGAGGGTGGCTTGCTTCTCAAGCCATTGGTCTTCTAAACCCAAATGTGTTTAATCACCTACAAGTACCACTCATTAAACTACCCCTAAAAACAATAATTAGGTGCCACATTTCAATGTGAAGATTTCCATGTTACCATTGTTTCTCCACACAGTGACTCTCCCACTGCTGGTATTGTGACAGCTAAATAAAAAGGCCAGTAATATGTGGGTTTCTGTTTTTTGTTTTTTTTTTACCTTGAGGAAACAAAGACTCCCCTGACGTAATGAGATACTAGGAATCTCAAAAGAGCCAAACAGAACAATGGATTCTTTTTTATATATTCTTATTATGAAGCCACCGAGAAGAAATTATTCAGCAATAACATCTGGGAGGCTGGTTATTGTTAGAACCTTCAGCTCATCACCAGGGGAAGAACCAAGTTGTTCAAAGCAACCTGTGAGGGGCGGATGACTGAAATGTGTGTGAGTTGTTACAACTGACACTGTCTCTTGGCTGGGTGTGTTGACTCACGCCTGAAATTCCAGCACTTTTGGGAGGCTGAGGCAGGAGAAGCACTTAAACCTGGAAGGCGGAGGTTGCACTGAGCTGAGATCACATCACTGTACCACAGCCTGAGTGACAGAGCGAGACTGCCTCAAATTAAAAAAAAAAAGACATTGTCTCTCAAAGTCAGACATTAACAAGCAACAAAATGCTAATAAGAATCTCCCAATGCACCTTTCAAACAACACTTTCTAGTGTTAGCCCAAAGTTTTAAAAAGGGGCAAATCTTTTTATTAAAAAGGTGTTTGGCCAAGTGTTGCCTTGTATGTGACTTTTGCAGCCCTCACTGAAAAGCGATTTCCCCTGATTTCCCAGGAATGTCTTCATTTCTTGGTCAGCAGATTTACATTATGTCATTACCAAGATTCTGGCTCATTGGCTTGAGGAGTTAGGTCCCCCCCACAAAAGGTCCTCTCTGTGCTCTGGGAAGTAAAAAAGCCGCATGTAACTCCATGTAACTGCCACAGAATGTCCAGGCGACTAAACTGACGTCTTACCATGTGATTGGCCTGGTGCCCAGGAGCTCCGTGGAGAGAATCTGAACGCTCTTGGCAATTGGGATTCAGACCTTGGCAGTTGTAACCAATAGACTGGGCTGGGGCAACGCTGATGAAAGGCAAATTCCTGAGGGAAAAATCACCCAAAGTAAGGAGTTTGCTTAACTTAGATTGGATTCACTGCACCGTAGACTAGATTCAGCTGCAGGAATTGCGCGCTAGAAAGATGCGGTTTTTTTTTTTTTTTTGAGACGGAGTCTCGCTCTGTTGCCCAGGCTGCAATGCACTGGTGCCATCTTGGCTCACTGCAACCTCTGCCTTCCGGGTTCAAGTGATTCTCCTGCCTCAGCCTCCTTAGCACCCGGGATTACAGGCTCCTACACCTGGCTAATCACACCTGGCTAATGTTTGTATTTTTAGTAGAGATAGGGTTTCACCATGTTGACCAGGCTGGTCTTGAACTCCTGACCTCAGGAGATTCGCACACCTCGGACTCCCAAAGTCCTGGGATTACAAGCATGAGCCACCATGCCTGGCCAAGATGTGGTGTTTCTTATGGCAGGCGTTTGAACCTAACTGGACTCTGAGAGCCCCTCTGAGAGGGCTGAGTGTCTTGGGAATGAGAGAGTTATGAAGTAAAACAGGAAAGAAACACAAATATCCTATGGGGCCCCAGCCATTTGAGAACTGGGCACTGGAAGAAAAAGTGTGTTTCCCTGTTGGGTCCTGGGTGGAGAGTGGTGTTAGGACCGGAGAGTAGGAGGCGGAAGGTAGGGAAATTCAGGAAGGGGTAAGAACAGATACTGCTGGCCCTGCTGGAGGTCAGGAGCCGGGCAGTGCTCCCCCACAGGGCTCTGAGGTCGCAGTGAGCGTTGCATTATTAGGCTCTGCTCTGCATGCTGTGGGGATTTTTCAGAATGAAAAGAAAAGCTTCTAAATTTTAAAGAGTGACTAATCCATGTGAAAGGATGGGGCGCAACAACCAGCAGTACAGGGCAGTGGCATTTTTAAACAGTTCCAACAATAAGGCCACTGGTAACTCAGAGGGAGAAAGGGTTTCTGGGGAGGTGGTTAGAAGGGGCTTAAAGGAGTCCTCATTGAAGAGCCTTAAAGACCAAATTCAGGTAGTTAGAGGGAGAGACACTGGGGGCAAGAAAAATTCATAAGAGCTGAGGTGTGCCCTGATTCTGTCAGCACCATTGGATAACTTTGGTATGCCACCTATTATAACCATTGTGTTTAAGTTTTTCAGTGCCTTCTCTAGCTTTCTAGAAGTTGCTATGAGTGGACCTGACTATCTAGAGAGAGTAATACAGAAGCCCCATCCCAATCACAGCTACCTTGTTGCCATGTTCCTCCAAGATGGCCGCCAGTAAGGAGAGCCATCACTGGGCTTCCTAAGTCTTGGAGAGAAATCCAGGACCATCAGCAACAAATGAAAGACTGAAGCTGAAAGGCAAGTCTCTGGACTTGGAGTAAGAGCTGTATCTAGTGTGAAGTTATATTCTGGAGGGGAGTGGCATTTCTGAGGTAGCAAGATACCAGTTAGTAAATTAATTTTGTCACTGTGGCTATTTGTATAACTCACATGAGTATATATTTCACTGCCTGAGATGAATACCTTTATTTTGGTTCACTATTGGTTCTATCTTAGTAGACAGAGTTGCTGTAAAATGAAAGATGCAAAAGAATGACAAAGTTAGGAGAATTTTCAGATAGATGGCCAGATGCAGAACCAGGGATCAGAGAAGAATGATGTCTTTCTCCCCCCAGGTCCTCCTCCCACTGGGATATCATCAAGAGCCAACTGGAGAAATGGGTCTCAATAACCTTGAACTCATCTCTACCCTGGTCCTTCTGGAAACTGAGAATCAATATAACATGGACTGATGAGTTCATATTCTAAGCAGGCTAATTCTGTTATTCTGCTCAAACCAGGAAAGAAGAGTTTTCTATGCAATGAACATAATTTTCTCTCAATGTCATCTTTGCCCTTTGGCCACGTGCAGTGAACACCGAGTGAAGGGGCTGAGAAGTGAGTGGTCAGGTGTCTGGCTTGACAGGTGCTATGTCCCCAGCCACACTGCCCTGCACTGAAGTCTAATTCTCCCCGAATTATCCATGCTGGCTCTCAGTGCAACATGACTCACTGATCCTTCACCAACCTTTCAGTTCCCTTCAAGTAGCAGGTGGATAAAAGTTTGCTGCCAATTATAAACTGCTGACCTTCTTGACTGCTTCGGAACCTGGTGTTTTAACAAATATCAGAGATGTTAAGTGAGTATTGTGGGGTTTTGGCTTCATGTTTGGTCCTAGACATGATGAAAGGATAAGGAATTCCATGGTTATTATTTTAACCAGTCTCTACGGCTATTATTTTTTCCACAAAAATACAACTACCACTGCCCCAACTTTACCACTCCCCACGAAGATCAGCACCAAAAGGGCTTCTGGGGTTTCCAGGCAACGGGTGTATCGAAGATACTGTCAGTTTTATTATTTATTTATCCTTGAGACAGAGTTTTGCTCTTGTTGCCCAGGCTGCGGTGGAATGGTACAATCTCGGCTCACTGCAACCTCCACCTCCCGAGTTCAAGAGATTCTCTGGCCTCAGCCTCCCAAGTAGCTGGGATTTCAGGCACCTGCCACCACGCCTGGCTAATTTTTTTGTATTATTAGTAGAGACAAGGTTTCCCCATGTTGGTCAGGCTGGTCTCGAGCTCCTGATCTCAGGTGATCCACCCGCCTCAGCCTCCCAGAGTGCTGAGATTACAGGCGTGAGCCGCCAGGCCGGCTGATATGGTCAATTTTAAACTTTTATTGAATTTTCTACTCTTTATTATTATTTTTTACACAACCCACACGAATTTCATGGCTGCCTTCTCCTGGAAGAGTTCCTATAATTCACCCAGCCTGAGAGAGTCTCCTCCTATGAAGTCAAGGCTTTCAGAGGTGTATGTGGTCTGTCACCTGGAGCTCCTGGCCCTGCGCCATTTCAGGTGAGCCACTGCATGAACTGCAGGTGTTGAGAGGATCTTTGCTTTTCTACTTTAGCTGCTCCATGGACATAATCTCCCATCCCCACTTTACATGTTCAGCCTTTTGGTCAGATGCAGAAGTAGGGATCAGAGAGGAAGGAAGTCTTTCTCTCACCATGTCTTCCTCCCACTGGGATATCATCAAGAGCCAATGAAAGAAACATGTCTCAGTAACCTTGAACTCTCTGAAAATCATGAGGTTAAGGGAATTTAAGAGCGGTGACTACTGGTTTCTCTGGAACTCTTTCCCCTTCGAGGTTCTAGAATGTGGGCTGAATAAAACATGTGGTTTTGTCTGCAATTGCAGGGGGCCAGAGCCACGAGCTTGAAGCCCTGGAAAGAGCCATTGGCCTGGGAGATTTGTTGTTAACATGTTAAGTGAAACAGGCAGTTTAGCATGCAGTGATGAGTTTCACTTACATAAAGAAGAATATCTATAGATAAAAGATCTGAATTCAGTAAACCACTCACAGCTGCATTATAAGATTATAGTTGATAGTTTTCTTTGTTTTCCTGCACTTCCCAGCCCACAAAGAGCATGTGTTATTTTTATCAATAGAGTTTTTTTTTTTAAGTCTTCAAGAAGAAATAACGTAAGGGTAGGAATTGTGCTTCTTCCATTTCACTGTTGTGGTTAATGACTTCTACGGTGGACACCTGGCTCAGCGCCTGGGTAATCTAGGCTCTGTTTTAGTGCTCCTCGGGACAGATGAAACAGTGGTGACTCGGTGCCAGGAATGATACTAGGTGCTTTACACAGGTTATTTTTAAATCACACTATCAAGGTAGTTACTATTCCTACCTTAATCTTGTAGACAAAGAACTTGAGGCAGACAGATTAAGTAACTTATCCTCAATTACCCAGCTAGTAAGAGTCCAGGCTAAGTTTTGAGCCCATGTCTTTCTGGTTCAAAATGGTTTCAAAATGGGCTTTCACTATTTCCAGCATGACTACCTGACTCCTAGTCTTAGAGTTTTATCTCTTTATCTCTGCATTTAAAACTCAGGTCTGTTTTTACCCACGTCACTAGGTTAATTCGCCCCTAAAAAAGCATTCCTCGCCGGGTGCATTGGCTCACTCCTGTAATCCCAGAACTTTGGGAGGCCGAGATGGGCAGATCACCTGACATCAGGAGTTCGAGACCAGCCTGGCCAGCATGATGAAACCCCGTCTCTACTAAAAATACAAAAAATCAGCTGGGCGTGGTGGCGGGCACATATAATCCCAGCTACTCGGGAGGCTGAGGCAGGAGAATTGCTTGAACCTGGGAGAAGGAGGTTGCAGTGAGCTGAGATCGTTCCACTGCGCTCCAGCCTGGGGAACAGAGTGAGACTCTGCCTCAAAAAAAAAAGGCACTCCTCTTGCTGGGATAGTTTGGTGTTGTCCTGAAGAGGCCCCTCCCCAGTTGTGGCAGCTGGCGTTCAGCCTGAGCTCAGACTTGCTTTCATTTGCGCATTAACTTCCCTTTTGTTATGAGTGTTCCCACTCACAGGCCATGGGAACGCCCAGAGTGAGAGCATGGTGACCAGGAGATCACTGGTGCCCCAGCAGCAGGAGTGGGGCTGAGGGGGACAAAGCACCCTCAGGCTTCTGCTGGGAGTGGCTCAGGCAACCCTCACTTGACGCTTCTGCCCTCAGGCTGTGGGAAGGCCAAAGAGTGACCTGTGTTTTAGGGAAAAGAGAATTGAGGCCTTTCTGAGGTAGGCAGGGCAGACAAGGCGTCTGCTCTTTCAGAGGGAAGTCAAGACTCAAATCATGAAAGGGATTGACTTAGAGTAAGGTCTTCATGCTTTGGCTTGGCCGGAGGCATTCTGGTTAGTCAGCTTCCTAACAGGGGTGCTGGTGTGTGCTATCTGTGGCTCGACATTTTTCCAGGGATTATAAACACAGTGAAGTATGGGTAAAATCCAAACGTCACTAAATAGAATTAAATGTTTCTCTGATGATTCGTAGGACCTTCAGGATCCTGCAGCGCCTCAGGGTCACCATTAGGTTTATCACCATCCTTGATGAGGCTGGCACCTGAATAAAAGCAACAGATTTAAAATTGGAGCCCTCACTCCCACCCTGCCTACTTGGGTAGCGTTGGACAGGTGACTTGACCTTGGAACCTCAGAGTCTCCTCCAAAATAGGGATGGCAGCATTTCCTCATAGAGTTGTCGCAGTAGAAAACCATGTGCCTGAAGAATGTTGTCCTTATCATCATTGCTATTAAGCTACAAGGACATCAAACTGCCAGCTGATATGTCTTTTTTTTTTTTTTTTAAGCATGCTTCAAAGTAATGTACTTTGGTCTCCTTTTAAGGCAAATGGCTTCTCCAGCAGCAGGAATTGCTGAGAAAGTGATATTTAGTCAAGTGCTAAGAAGAGTGCTTAAAACATTGTTTAACCTGCAGAAGCAGTACCTGTCATGAAAAATTTAAACGCTAAAGAAGTACATGCTTTGTAAAAAGTTCGCTTCCACCTTCATTGTCTCGATCTTCTCCAGAGGTAAACCTTTTGTAATAATGTGTACATGAGATTTAAATCATACTGTTCCCTATGGTCCTATGACTTTGCCTTTTTTTTCAGTTGGCAACTTAGCTTGGGGATCTTTTCATTCTTTCTGAGAGCGGCATCTGCATAGTCTTTCACAAGATGGATGAATTTCATCATGCTTATCTATTGCTCTGTTGATGGACAGACTGCCAGCTGACACCGATGATGGACATTAGGCGATTTCTAGCTTTTCTATGGCAAGCAATGCTGCGATGAACACAGAATGGCGTTCATGCACTGACTCCGTTGTTAGCCGCTCAGCAATTGTTTTTAACCCAGGCTGCCTCAACCCATACTTCCTAAAACATGTTCTTCTTGATCTGTAGGCCGCCCCAAAGAGATGGTATCAAATATGAACACAACAAGTAATTTTTGAAAACAGTCTGGTTTCTAATAAGTTTGTGCCCTTGGGCAGCTGTCACCACAGCTCGGTTTTAGAGCATTTCCATGACCTTGAAACATTCCCTTACACCTGCTTACAGCCAACGTTCACCCACGCAAGATCTAGGCAGCCACCAGTAGACTTTCTGTCTCTACAGTTGTTTGACATATCTAGAAAGTTCCTATCAATACAATCACAATTTGTAAGACTACATATTGTGTCTGGCTTCTTTTCCTTAGAAAAATGGTTTTTGAGGTTCAGTCAAGTTGTTGGATAGGTCAGTTATTGCCAAGCTGTGTTACATTACAGAGATGTACTGCGTATTGTTTGTTCATTTGAATTATTTCCAGTTTGTCTATTTTCAGTTTATGCCTATTATGAATAATGATGGCACAAACATTTGTGTACAAGTTTTTGTATGGGTGGGTACCTAGGAGTGTATTACTGGAGCTTATAAGTATATATTTAACTTTATAAAGAACTGCGGAAATTTTCCAGAGTCCTTGTTTCGTTTTACATGCCTACCAGCAATGTATGTGAGTTCTAGTTTCTCCATATATTCACTAACTCTCGTTCTCATCAGTCTTTTTTATTTCATTTTACTTTATGTTTTGGAGATGGGAACTCTCTGTGCTGCCCAGGCTGGAGTGCAGTGGTGTGATGATAGCTCACTGTGCCCTAGAACTCCTGGACACAAGGGCCCCTCATACGTCAGCCTCCCCAATAGCTGGGACTACAGGCACATGCCACCATGCCTGGCTAATTTTATTTTTATTTCAAAAGATCTTTTTTATTTTGTAGAGACAGTATCTCACTATGTTGCTCAGGCTGGCCTCAGACACCTGGCCTCAAGCAAGCATCCTGCCTCAGCCTTTCAAAGTGCTGGAAATACGTGTATGAGTCACTGCACCCGGCTGGTCTTTATTATTATTAATTAATTGATTAATATTTTGAGACAGAGTCTCACATTTTCACCCAGGCTGGAATGCACTAGTGTGATCTTGGCTAACTACAACCTCCGTCTCCTGGGTTCTAGCAATTCTCCTGCCTCAAGCTCCCAAGCAGCTGAGATTACAGGCGCCTGCCACCATGCCTGGCTAATTTTCATATTTTTGGTAGAGATGGGGTTTTTTGGTTGGGCTGGTCTTGAACTTCTGACCTAAGGTGATCCACCTGCCTTGGCCTCCCAAAGTGCTGGGATTACAGGCATGAGCTACTGTGCCCGGCCCAGTCTTTTTTATTATAAGTACCTAGTGGTTGTGTAGTGGTATCACATCATCATTTAAATAATTATTTTCCTAATAACTTTTGATATTGGCTACCTTTCCATGTGCTTTTTAGCCATTCATTGTGTACTCTATAGTGAAGTGCTTATTGAAATCTATTGTCAATTTTTTTACTGGTCCATTTGTCTTTTATTTCTGTGAGAGTTTTTAATATATTCTTAAAGAAACTGCATATATATATATATGCACATTTATACATGTTACATTAAACACATCTATATTTTACATACATATGTAATATGTAACCATGACATGCATATGTAACATATGTAACTGACATGTATGATATGCAACATGTAAACTATTACATGTATGATATGTAACATAGGTAACTATGACATGTATGATACGTAACAGGTAACTGACATGTATGACATGTATATGATACATGTGTGGTGGTTGTGTCATACGTAACAGACATGCACGACGTGCATGATGTGTAACATGTAAAGTATGATGCATGACATGTATGATATGTAACACGTAACTATGGCATGCATGATATGTAACATGTAACTATGGCATGCATGATATGTAACATGTAACCATGACATGGATATGTAGCATGTTGACTATGACATGTATTATGTGTAACATAGGTAACTATGACATGCATGATATGTAACATATGTAAACTATGACAATACATAACATGTAAACTTTGACATGTATGATACATAAGTAACTATGATGTGTATGATATGTAACATATGTAACAGGTAACTATGACAGGCATGATATGTAACATGTAACTGACACGTATATAACATGCAAACTATGATATGTATGATATGCAACATGCATGCACACTATGACACGTATCATGTAAACTGACATGTATATGTAGCATACATGTAAACGACATGTATATGTAACATGTAAACTGTGATGTGCATGATATGTATGGTATGTGACATGTAACTATGACATGTGTGATATGTAACATGTGTATGACATGCATGTAACACATGACCTATGGTGTGTGACACATGTAGCATGTATATATGTGACATGGAACTATGACATGTATGATATGTACCAGGTAACTATGATGTGCATGATATGTAACGTGTAAACTATGACATGTATGATATGTAACATAGGTAACTATGACACGTATGATGTGTAACATATGTAACTACGACATGTATGGTATGTAACATGTAAACTATGGCATGCATATGTAACATAGGTAACTATGACATGTATGAAATGTAGCATGTAACTCTGACATGCCATAGTTTCACTTGCTTCTGCTTTTTCTTAATAACTCACTTTATTTCTCTAGGTAATGAGAGCATTATTTATTAGCCCTTAACAAGGTTCTTTGTGTGTGGGCATGCATGCACGTGTGCAATGTGTGTGTGCGCACATGTGCATGTGTGTGTATCTGTGTGTGAGTGCGTGCATGCATATGTGTGTGTGGCGTGTGTCTGTGTGCGTACTCTAGATCTACATTGCTCCTGATTTTTAGGGCTCTTGATTCTCATTTATTCCAAACCTTCATTGATTATAGCATATGCAGGTCCTCATTCTTTATTTGAAATTCTTAGGGCCAGATGTGTTTTAAAATTCATGGTGTTTTAACTTTAGAAAGATAGAACAGTGAATATGCTGAATTAATATAATATTCTCAGGGAGTCAAGATGGCTAATATTTCACACTATGAACATATTAATCTTTTAAAACCTCCTGAATATTTACAAGATCTGAAATAAAGACTACAAATGAATTCACATCAGTTTAGATTGGATTTTGTAACATGGATTCAGGTCCGGTCAGTGTCTGGAGGCAAGTAAGTTATTGAAAAAGAAAACCACCTGTCTATTTAGAGCATTTTTGGATTTCCAGATTGAGAGTAAGGGCTTCTGGGTTTGTTTTCCGACACGCTGCACAAGCTGCCCGTGTGGCACGCTGGACCCCTGAGTTCAGGGCGCTGCTGGTTGGGCACCTGAAGCTGTGAAGGGCGTCAGGTTCTACGAGACACGGGAAAGCAAAGACATTGGTGAGTCTGAGAGAGTTTTCTGAAAAAACATTTTGAAGAGAGATAATTTCCACTGTAGACAGTGCTATGGTTTATCTTGTTCTCTTCTAGGGGGAGGATTTTCTGCCATTTGAAATCAATATGTGCTTTTAAAAATAATTCCTTATCTCCTACTAATTCTAGCACAGCATTTGCTTCATGGCGCAGACTCTCAGGCACAGATGCCTAATAAATATCATTTTTCCAGGGGTGGCTGGATTCCTGGCTTAGGGTGAAATTATATCCTATAAAATGGAATTGAGTCAAGCTGTGGTATATTTGAATCCCATTGAGAGCTAGATTGTACGATCAATGGCAGCTCACAAACACATTTTAATCAGTAAGCACTTTGGTGCTGACCCGACAGCACTTGTGCAAATCTGCGGCCCATGTTCCCAGGAAAAACAAGAGCTTCCTCAGTGTCCACTTCTTCCGTCCTCTTGAGCAGGAAGAATCTGGTCATTTCATCTAATGGCACTAAGGAAAAAGTACAGAAGCAATACATACTTAAAAACGAGTAATACATATACAATATTTATACAAGTAACTTATATGCAAAAGTTTATGCAAGTATATAGAGTTAAAATGTAAAGGCCCCTCAGTGCAGCTTCCCCACTTCCTCCCTGCTACCCTCTTCAGAGGCCACCACTTCTGGTAACCTGCTATGTGTCACTCTAGGCCCTTTTCTTTGTAACCGTGTGTGCGCGCACAAATACACTGACACAGTCGCATCCATAGGCAAGTAGGTCATAGTCTTCAAACTGGCCTGTTACTTGCTGTTTTTTTAAACAATCTACTGGAAACGTCTTTCCTTGACACGGTTGTCTTTTGGATAGCTGCAGAGCTTTATCAAGAATGTATTTTCTCAGTCCCCAGTAGAAAACCTGTGGGCAATTTTTTTAAAATTACACAATATGTTTCAATGACCTTCCTTCTTCATATATATTTTTTGCACACATGTATTTTCATAGAATAGATAGTAAAAAAAAAAATGTTTATTTTTAAGATCTCACTCCCAGTAGTTGCTTTAGTAACTCCGAATTTCAGCATTTCCCATGTCCTTCTCTTGCTTTTCCAGAAAAGCAGTGTGGGGCATTGCTCATCTTTCCTGGACACATGAGTTTCTACTGGGGGGCAAATGGGGACATATGAAGAGGTTTGTTTATGTTTACAAATTTGGTATACTTCTGTTTTTGCCTGTTAGCTATTAACTTGATGTCGTAGTCTTTTATTTTCTCTCATATGTAGGACAGGTCAGATAAAATAAGATAAGAGCTTGCCTTTAGCTGTGTAAATTGTTGCAGCCTTTTTGGGAGGGCCCTTGACAATATGCACTAAAATTTAAGATGTTCATGCCTTTCGACCCTACAGTTCTATTGCTACTTGGCATCATGGACATTATTTTGAGACCTGAAAGATTTTGTTCAGATATGAATCTCAGCAGCTTTCAGCGATCTGTTTAAATGGTTCTTTTCATGCAGATGCTGCAAAACCCATATAAAACTAAATCTTTTAACTCACAGAATCACAAATTTTTAGAGCCCTAGAGTTTAAAGCAATAAGGACTTTTAGGTACTCTGAAACATGAGAGGATTGGATTAGATGATCGCAAATTTTTTTTTTAATTCTTAGCATTTTGTGGTCTGTTGTTCCCAGACAAAAGATAATAATAAAGGTAGAACAGTGACAGTGATCAGTGTAGTACTAGCGGAGGAGCCACTGCATTTAGGACAAGCCCCTTTACTGCTTTCCCTCCTAAAGCAGAGATTTTCTCACTTCATTCTTCACTATTGTACGGTCTTTCTTTTATGTGTGCAAATATTTCCATCAGCTTAAAAAATTCTTTGACATGGCTTTATTTTCATAATTTTTACTGAGGAAAGTCAATTGGTGGAGATGTAACCAAATGAAGAAACGTATTACCTTTTTGAGTATAAAAAGTGGCTATTTGTTAACTTTTAATTGCACATGTACAGTATTTTTCCTGTGGAGCAGATGTTACCTGGTGTAATTGAAGAACATTCAACATTTGTTCCATAATATAGGAGGTATAGCAGGAATTGTGGCTGCAGAGATAAATGAGGTGGAATCCCTGTCCTTAAAGAGGTCATATTTTGGACTTAAAAAAATCCAGTGACACTGGGGATAGAAATAGGGTCAAAGGGTGAAACTCTGTGGAGATAGCTTTTAGCATAATTTAAACATCATCCAAATGAACCCAAACTCTTATCAGCCTTGGAGTATAAATAAGGTCTTAAAGACTATGGACCTAACCATGATGATCCTTGACGCCCATTTACATGATCGTAGGACACCAGCTCCCCGTCCATCTCCTCCAGTTTCTAGAATAGGAACAAGTGTACGCATGCTCTCCCAGTCCGGGAACCATCATGTCAGCTTGCCTCTGGCTGAGCTATGATGTGTGCTTCACTGGCACAGGCGTCCTCTGCTGAGCTGTTAGAGTTCCAAAGACACCCCATAGTCTCTGACAGAGTTGGGGAGAATGGTCCTCTCCTCAGTTCTCGATATGTTTTCTTTTCTGGGCCCCACAGCTGCCCTGCATGTTCCTCTTGTGGCATTCTTCAGATTCTCCCTCCATCGTCTTCCTCATGATGTGGATCTAAACGAGCTTCCTGGGCAGTGTGAAAGGGCTGGATGGACGGACAGCGTACTGTCTTCTCACTGCTGTCCCTGCCTGCTGGTTTTTCTTGTTTCTTCTCCGTAGTTTCTTGCAGGTACCGATCTCTCTTTTAAAGAAAAGCAGGTTCTGCATGTGCATCTCTTCAGGCAAGTAGATGTCCAGGAGCATGGGCGGCTTACTGGTTCCTCAACAGCCAGATTTCTTTTTTGTCTCGCTGTCACCTGGGCTGGAGTGCTTGGCTCACTGCAGCCTCCACCTCATGGGTATAGGTGATTCTCCTGCCTCAGCCTTTTGAGTAGCTGGGATTGCAGGAATCCTCCACCACTCCTGGCTAATTTTTAAATTTTTTTAGTAGGGATAGGTTTTCACCATGTTGGCCAGGCTGGTCTTGAACTCCTGACCTCGTGATCCACCCACTTTGACCTCCTAAAGTGCTGGGATTATAGGCGTGAGTCACTGTGCCTGGCCACAGCCACATTTCAACGAGACCATGTCTTGTTTGACTTTGTATCCCTAATGTCAGCTCAGTGCTTGCTACAAAATGGACCTCAAATTCTTGTTGAATTAAGGAGTCAACGTTTAACATTGTTAAAAGGTACATATATTCATTCCATGAAGCTAGAACAGAGGTTTCCCTACTTCATGGTCATGTCCACATTTGTAAAACACCTGAAGATTAAAGCTGTATATTGCCTGGATCTATGACATGGTTTAAAAAGATTAACACACATTTATTTGGAAAGATATGTGCAATTAAAAGCAAAACAACTTGTGCTAGCCCCTAGGAAGTTATCAATGTTGTGGAGACTAGTAGGCTCCTGGGTGAAAGGAGACAGGTTAGCTGGGAGTGGGGGAGAGAGGGAAAGTGGTGATGAGGATTCCCACTGGAACCCCAGCCAGCTAGCTCCCACGTTCTCACTCAGGGGAGCAAGCTCACTTTTCGGTTTTCTTTAAATAGAATGTTTCTGAAGAAGCAATCAGCTCACGTAGCTTGACAATTAACCCCCACTCACAAAAAGCTGCCTTCTACCCGTTTCCTCTTGTCGCCTGGCTCCTGAGGGGCATTTTGTAACCACCAAGGCAAATCTGCTTCAGACTGGGGTCAGAGGGAAGTTATGGACACTTAAAACTTTTAGTCCCTCAGGCAAGGTCAAAGCTGACTGACTTATTTAGGGAAAAAGAAATCTGTGGTCTTGGTCTTGTTAGTCTTATGTTTGAACATACTGAGCTTATCAGCCTGGACAAGGCGCCCTGATTATTCAGAAACCAGCACGCTTTCAGAGGTCTTGCCCTGTGCTTCAGAAGGCTTTGGCCACAGCTCAGTCTGGCGTTTGGGTTCTGAGGAAGCTCTGCCTTGATGAGGACATTCCCGGGTGGTCCAGAAGCAAGTCAGAGCCGAAGCCAGCAGGGAAAGGGGACCCTCAAAGACTAACAGACGGAGCATGGAGAGCCAGCACAGAAGGTCCCAGGAGGGCCTGGAGTCAAGGTGCACAGGCAGGAATGGGTCTGGAAGGAGAATAACTGGGAGAAAGCCAGGAGGGTCCAGCGTGGTGGCTGCGAGCAGGTGAACACCTCACCTCCTAGGCTTATGTTTCTTGGCAAATATGTGGGCAGGTGTGTGTGTAACAGATAAACTTCAATGGGCCAGAGATTGGCGGGGAAAAATATACCACCCACAAAGTATAACTTAACAAATGAAAGAGCTAATGAAACGTAAATCACTTCCAATCAAGAGACCACCTGGTTGTTTCTTTTCTTTTCTTTTTATTTTTTGAGATGGAGTCTCACTCTGTTGCTCAAGCTGGAATGCAATGGAGCCGTCTCAGCTCACTGCAACCTGCACCTTCTGGTACAAGCAATTCTCCTGCCTCAGCCTCCAGAATAGCTGGGATTACAGGCACCTGCCATCACACCCGGCTAATTTTTGTATTTTTAGTAGAGACAGAGTTTCACCATGTTGGTCAGGCTGGTCTCGAACTCCTGACCTCAAGTGATCCACCCACCTTGGCCTCCCAAAGTTCTGAGATTACAGGGATTATAGGTATGAGCCACCTCGCCTGGCCCCCACCTGAGTATTTCTGTATGACCCATAAGATGTTGGAGCTTTAGTAAAACTTTCAGCAGATTTTATATAGTTGTTTAGAAAAATTGTCGATGAAAGGAACAGACATTATCAGCAAAAACTAGTGATATTTTTCATTTTCTTTTAGTGAATACTTTCTTTTCCCTCTTTATGATACGACATTTTATTATTGCTTTCTCTGGGTTATTTTCTGAAATAAAAATTTACTTAGATAAAAGTTACCTGATTATATGTTAAATTTTCAATTAAACATTTAAAATGTTAAGGCTTAATTAAAAAGATCACAGGGTTCTTACTACCAAATAGTTTATAAGATTACCCTCTCTCTTTTCTTGCTAACACTTATCACTTCTGTGAGTAGCTAATTTGGGTATTGGTTTTTGCTCTATAGTATAGACATAGAACGCATGTGCGCGCCTGTGTGTGCGTGTGGGTGTGTGTGTGTACTATAAGCATCCTCAGGGCAGAATTATACTGACCTTGCCCGTCTTTTTATTTCTAGCACACCTTGCACAGTGTCTAGTACACAGTAGGCACTTAATATTTGCTGAGTGACAGAATGAAGTTGAGATGAGATGAAGTGAGGTGATTAAACCAATGAGCCACACCTTGTAAAGAAGGCTGTGGGTGTTACCGGAGTACAAAGCAGAGGCTGCTGGCCCTGGAGGTCAGGAAAGCCAGCAGGGAAAGCCTCTTAGCGGTGGTGTCTTTTGACCGAACCCTCTGAGCCAGGTGAAGACGAGAGTGCCAGAGTCCAAAGGCAAGCATGGGAATGCGGGGAACTGCGCCTCACCTGACATTGGCTGGAAGAGGGAGACTTTCCGAGGGGATGGGAGGAACAGGGAGAGGTGGGGCGGCATACAAGACCACAGCACGAAGGAGCCCACATGTGCCAAGGAGGAGTGTGGCGTCCTTTCAGAGATGGCGAGGAGCCCTGACGCCACTGTGACTACAGTGGAAAGGTCAGATTGAGGAGGAGAGACTGTGAGACTGTGTAGAAACTCTGCTTAGGAGACGAGGGCACTAGGCCAGGCACCCTCTTTAATTATTTCTTCTTCTTCTTTTCTCTCTCTCCCCCCAGTGCTCTTGTGAGGGGAGTGCTCCGCCCACACGGTCTCTTCTTTCTCTCCATCTTTTCACTTGCACTCAGGCGCTGCAAGAGGCTCCCCGCCCCTACATTGTACACCCGGGATTCTCCATCCCTCACACCTCACAGCCACACTGCTTCCCCTGGAGCCCCAGACACCTACTTACTCAATTTCAGTTTTCAGTCTTGGTTTTGTGAGACTTCTTGACCACTATGTTCTCCTGAAAGTGTTTTTTGAACCTGTAATTCCTTCATGGTTCAAACTGAGAATGCACAAAGCGGAGTGACCCGTCTCTTTTGATCCCAGTCCCTCAGTTTTCCATACGCAGCCGCTACGGTTAGTTTCTTGCATATCCTCCCAGAGATTCTTTATGCACATATTAGAAAAAAACGCTAATTGATTGGAATTTAAAACAAGGAAGAATATAGGTTCTTATTTTTTGCCCTTCCTAACAGAAACAGTAGAAATTGTTCATGTTGTTTGACTTTGCATTTTCTTTCATTCAACAAATGAAACTGTCAACATCCCCAGGGTAGAACTAGACTGACCTTATCCGTCTTCTTATTTCTAGCACCTTGGACAGTGTCTGGTACACAGTAGGCACTTAATATTTGCTGAGTGACAGAATGAAGGAGATGAGACTTTTCAACCAACAAATGGAAAAAATACACATGTGTAGAGACTGGGCTTCTCATGGGCCCATGAGAACTCTCTTCGGGCCCGTGGACCTGGCTCTGAACCGAGCGAGTGCCCAGAGCTGCTTCTCCTCTTAGATTCTCCGACTCAGTCAGCAGGGGTCCTGGTGAATAGCAGTTATGTCCATTCATCTAATCTCTTAAGTCAGAAACCCAGGAGGCATCCTTGACCACTCCCCTAACACCATTTTTTGAAAGATCAGCAAGCTCCACCTTCTCTCCTCTTCATTCCTACCATCACTGACTGAATCCAAGGCGTTTGTCTGTCAGGAATCCTTTGCTGAAAGGCTTCTCCCAACTCATCTAGTTGTTCAACCCTGTGGCATTATATATGTGCCTATATAATTGAACTTGCCATCATGACTGATTTATCAGTTCGTGCCTCTCACTAGGCTCGGCAGAGATGCACCATATTCATTTTTACCCATAGAGACATATGAATGCTGAATGAATGAGTACATGAATAAACAGAAGATGTTCAGAAGAAAGTTCACTTGGTAAATAATTGATAGCCATAGTGACTATTTTTATGCATTGGAGCAGTGAGAGAGACCAAGTATATCAAAGGATCCAAGGTTTGTGGATCGGTTGCAAGGAGCAGAGATCAGTGCTATAGGGAGGAGAGAGGCGTTCACTTTTAGACATGGCGACATGAGGGTTTCGTGGGACACACAGTCAGTGGTGGTACATACGATCTGAGAGCTTAGAATAATCTAGAGAACTAAGTTCAGAGAGTTATCAACACATAGGCTGGTTCATGTAAAAGTGTGGTGAGATCCCCTAAACATAATCTATAGTGAGAAGAAAAATGAAAAGAGAATGCTGGGGATGACCAGCATGCGGCAGGGTGAGGAAGAAGAGCAAAGCAGCAAGTGAGGGCTGGAAGGAGGGTTGCACCGGAATGCAGAGGAGGAAAGGACTTCAAGTAGTAGCTTAGGGGTCGGGAGTGTCAGCTGCTGCCAGAGTGTTCAGCAAGAGGCAGACAGGGGTTGGACCACTAGACCGAGCAACTCGGAGGCCTTCGGTGACCCTAGCAATGCCCATTTTAGTGCAGTGGTAGGTAAAGCAGCGACTCTGAGAGTGAGAGAGTGGAGGCCAGGGAGGTGGAGGACCCTTTCCGGAGGCTTAGCTGTAAAAAGGAGAGGCAATAGCTATGTGGCATTCTGGCAGGGGCTATTTTTAAACTTTCTTGAGATTACAGGTGGAGTACACGTTGATTGTAGAAAATCAGGATAGTAGAGGAAAGTATTAAGGCCACAGGGTCCAACCTCGCTCATCCAAACACTGCTGCCATCTTTTAAAAACTCTTCCTTCCAGTGTTTTTCTTGCATTTTCAGGGAGTTGAGAAGAGATCAAATGGATGATTGCAGCCTTTGCTTCTGCATGTACAGAGGATTTGGCTGATCTAACTGGCTAGATCCCTTTCCTCCCTGAATATTTCTCCATATGGAGTTATTTAATTAGACAGAAATACAACTTCCTTCCTACATGCATTCAACAAAGATTTATGAGTTGTCCACCACATGCACTGTGTTCTAGTTGCTGACGGATGAAGTAGTGAAGAAGGCAGACACTTATCCCCTCATGATGTTTAGGAGGGACCTCACTTCAGCCTCTGATATACAGATATCACCCTCATCTGTTAGACAAGCCTCCAATGTTTACTTGAGCGGCATTCTGACATGACAATATTTTCCCCTGACGTTAAAAGCTGCAGAAATGGGAGAGATCCAAGATGGCCGATTAGCAACAGCTCAGGAATGTAGCTCCCAGTGAAAGCGCAGAGAACGAGTGGACGCCGCACTTTCTGAAGAATTTTTGTTGCCCACAGACTGGGAGATTCCCGGCAGAGGAGCCACACGGGTCGCCAGTGCGACTCTTTTGGCTGGCGTGGCTGTTTTGCCGGTGCCCCAGCGCAGCGCTTCTCGGTGCGGAGTATACAGACGGACGGGCTTGGCTGGTCCCATCCCCACAAGGAAAACAGCAATTGGAAGCGCCGAGGACTGAGAGTTTCACAGCAAGCACAGCAAACCCGGGAAGGTACGGCTCTGTGGGGAAGGGGCGTCCGCCAAAGGAAAACTAAGAAACAGAAAAAACTTCATCACCGGGCGGAGAGAGATCCAAGATGGCCACATAGCAGCAGCTCAGGATTGTAGCTCCCAGTGAAAGCGCAGAGAGCGAGTGGATGCCGCAATTGCAGACGAATTTTTGATGCCCACA
>CAUYQU010068551.1:0-12706 GCA_963574635.1 Cheracebus regulus | reverse complement strand
TACCCAGCCTAGGGTACACAAAAAGGCTTACAGAGGTGACCATTTCTTCTTCTTCTTCTTCTTTCTTCTTCTTCTTCTTTCTTCTTCTTCTTCTTCTTCTTCTTCTTCTTCTTCTTCTTCTTCTTCTTCTTCTTCTTCTTCGTCCTCCTCCTCCTCCTCCTGTTGGGGATAGAGGCTTCAGTGTTTCTGCATGCACTCCTGCATGGCCTTGAACTGCTTTATATCATCTGAGCCCTTGAATCCTATGTCCTATAATGGAAGCAGCAAAAGGTTGACTTGAACTGTTCCCTAATGGCATTTCCCTAAGGCATGGGTAGTTTCATTTAAGGTATCCGTTTGGCAGTATCAATCCAAGCTCCTCATAGGGATGCTGCAGTCATCAGCCACCAGCTCTGCATTGATTGGAGTCTGATGGTTTTTTCTTTTTTTTTCTTTTTTTTGGTCACAAATATGATTCAGTCTTTCCCTTCTGGCTAGCAGTAGAACATGGCTGCAGGCTGGCACCTAGACCTCACAGGAGCAGCTGCGGCAGCTCTATTTTATTAAAGACAAAGAAACTTCTGTTTATCGAAACTCCATCACTTTGGGGATCTTCAAAAGGTTTGCTTGCTGAGGAGGCCCTAATGAGAGAGATGGAGTGGTTCTGCCTATTATTATTTTCTGAGTGTGCATGCACTCGTCCAATCATTCCTTTGCTTATTTCAGTAAATATTTATTGAGCAGGTATGATGTGGCAAGCATGAAAACACTTCCACAGAGCAAGTAACCCTAGTGGAGCCTATCCCACTTCAGTAGTATTTTTGACTGGTACTCTGTCTATAGCATTTCTGAACTATATGTAAATGACTCCCTGACTAGGAGATTTAAAGTGGTATTGTGTGGTATCGTTTGTTCTTGGGTTCAGTCAAGTTCAGTCTTTAATCTTTTAAGAGTAGCTCCAACCATCTTTTGGGGCTTTACCTTCCTCTTGAATCATCAAATTCTTGAAGGCCATGGGTGCCACTTACTTGATTCCAGAAGGACCATCTCTGATCCCTGGCATTGTTCATTCAAGTGATTGGCAATTGCACACCCAGCCCAGATTTACGGTTGAGATCCTATGGGAAAGCTCCCTCCTCCTGCCATTTCACCTTTGGAACTGTTGTTACACTCTGGAAGATTTTCCAGTGACTACATCTAATTAGAAGGATGAATAAATTACCAAAGCAAGTTAAATTATCTTGTGTGTCATAACAATAATTAACATTCAAATAAGAAGCTGCTGCCATTTTTATAAACATCACTAAATGGAGGCAGCATCCTTTTTGAAAGCAGGAAGCAAGAGAGTACTCCCTCTCTGGGAGAGTTGCGAGGCTAAATGTTGAGAACATCTGTCTGGTTGAGATTGATATCATTGGAGAAATTCTTTAGTTCCTCTATTTAATATCTAAATCCTTTGAAGTAGCAACTTTTCTATGTACTAATCATTATCCACTCTGTCCTCATAGCTCTATGTGTTTTACTTATGTCTTCCATCTTTTGAGAAGGAATGGAAATTGATCTGGTCACCAGACATTTTTTGGACTAGGCTTTACTTAGAAAGCAGTTCCCAGCCTTTTTAGATCGCACCTTTCAACAATTCCATGCTCATTCCTAGCCCATTAAATGTACCTGTCTTTGTTGTTCTTAAACGTTTTCTGTCCTGAAAATGTTTATTCTTCTCCATAGTGCTACTTTGATGTGGTCTCTTGATTACATGTTTGTGTTTTTTGCTTTTCTGTAGAGTGAGAGTAATAGTTGCTTTTATTTATTCAGTAGACTGCCATGTCTAGAATTTATTTAGACAATTGAAAGGGTAGCTTAGAAAATAATGAGTTGTTAGGGTTTTTTGGCTCTTGTTCTTCTTTTAAGCCTACCAACTCTTAAATGATGTTTGGATTGTAAATGATGTTTGGATTGTAAGTGATGGCATGTAATTTAAGAAGACAGCATTGAATTTGTAAATTTGCTCATAATTGAGAGATTATCACTAATATACTCCTGTACTTTTCTACTGAAGGGAACAGTATATAAGCAGAGTATATTAAGATTTAAACCACCTCGTTTCTTAATATTATGAATAGTTGGCTCTTGTGTTTTGAAAAGATTTGACCAAGTCATGAATAAAATCAGATCTTTATACTCTCAGGCCAAATATAAATCAGAGTGGTTCCTGTAATATCCAAATAGCAGGCCTAAAAAAAATTGAAAGTTTCTTTTCTTTTTCCTTTATATTTCACCAATTTGGGTTAAAGTCTGTAGTTTGGGTATTCATACATTATGTTTATATGTTATGTATGCATTCTTTTAGCTCAGGAGTAGCTAATCTCACCATCTAAGGGGAAGAACCAGTGTTACCAGTGTCATCAACAAAAGGCAATGTAGCCTGGTGTGGTGGCTCACACCTGTAACCCTAACACTCTGGGAGGTCAAAGTGAGCTCAGGAGTTTGAGACCAGCCTGGGCAAAACGGCAAAACCCTGTCTCTTCAAAAAATAACAGTAATTTGCTGGCATGGTGGCATGCACCTGTAGTCCAGCCTATTCAGGAGGCTGTGGTAAGGAGAATTGCCTGAGCCCAGGAGGTCAAGGCTGCAGTGAGTTGTGATTGCTCTGGGACTACATTCCACTCTGGGCGACATGGCAAGACCTTCTCTCAAAACAATAAAAGCCTGTGTAAGCATTAATCTCATTGCTTTGAGTATGTTTTCTTGTTGCTGAAGGTCAGACCTTGCAAGTCTTTGCTAGTATTTTAAAGAATCAAATGTTGCTTTTTTGTTATAGTATCAGTTCAGTTCAAAATAGTGTTTTGTTTTTAATGTTTATCTCTTTCTGCCAAGGGCTCAGAAGAGCCAAATCTAGTCCTTCCTGAGAGCCAGAGAGTGGTGAAAGGATGTAGGAATGGCCTGTATCCCTGGCATTTAGGGGTGTAGCTGAGGAAGGCTAATTTTGTCAGCTGACCTCTGATTTTCGGACTCCACAGTTTGTTTCTGAGACTAAGGATCACATATAATTATTATTTTGTGGTTACTGATGAGGGGTGTGGGCTGAGGCCTGGAGGACTCAATGGAAAGGAGAGTTCTGGAATGAAATAAAAAATTATCTCAGTGATTTTGTGTAACGTTAGTTTAGAGTAAAACACTTGGTTTTCATTATTTTGCTGCTTTTGTATAAATATTTCTTCTAAAAGACCTTGGAAGATGTGGTAACTTGTGTCAGTACAAATTGCTTTTCATAGAGAATGTATTTAAGAAAGGAAACTCCTTCAAGTAAATTACGTATTTTAAAAAAAGTTTTCATACTGTGTTCTGCACAGTATTATATACTTGGAATTCATGACTACTTTACACGTAGTTCATTTACCCTCCTTAATGAATAATTGATAATTAAGTGATTGATATATTCTCCCACCTGACAATCACACATGTCAGTACATTGCCCTCTATTTTCCAGGAATATCTCCAATAAATGTTTGAAACTTTCCCTAGCAAATGTTGTTCATAAATCATAACAGATGAGAAGATATTCCCTAGCAAAGTCATAACGGATGAAAGATACTCTGTTTCCACAAATTGAGTGAATGATAACCCTGTGAATGCCCCTGTCTTCCTTGATAGTTCATAAACTACTTCCAGATCTGTGATAGAAAGTATAGTTCAAACTTAAGTAGTTAGATTTGAATATTGAAAGTGTTTTAATCCTCAGGTGGTAAAGGGATTTTCAAATCTAGAGTACTTGTATACTGTAAAGGTTATTTATAGGAAAAAATAAACTTTTTGTTTAATAAGTGGACAGTTATTACTCTAGATCTCAAAGAACAAAGCATTTATTTTACTTGAACGGTAAACTTCTCCCATGGGTGCTTTTTGTCTTATCTCCTATCAGCTGGATAATACTAAGTTTATTATAATAAGGTATGTAAAAATCAGCTTGAAGCCTAACTCTAATTTTTGGTGCAATATAAAGGGATATTTACCATGTTACAAAATATGATGACACTATTTTCTATTTAAATATAATTCTGTAAATATGTTAATATTTGTCTGTATCACCAGTGTACTTTCTACATAGGGCGCAGGCATAGTTATTCCTTGAGCCATAGTTTTTCCCCCTAATACTTTCTAAACTTTGAGGTATAATGTATAAATGATAAAATGTATATATTTAAAGATGCAATTTGATGAGCTTTGAATGTAGACAAATGGATATTCATGTAACCCACATTCTCATTGATAACTTAGAAGATTTTCATGACCTTAGAAAGTATTGTAATTTTTCAAGTATTTCTAATTCTAAAAGTAGCAGAGATTCATCGACTGATGATCACAGGAAAGCTTAGTTTAATTTATCAGATGCTTGCCAGATGAAAGTATAAAGACAGATATATTATAACTAATAATTAGTAATTGTTGAGATTCCACTCTGTACCATGTAATCTTTTAGCTCCTGGAATAGATCCACTATTTTTTTTTTCTTTTTTTTTTTTTTTTTTAAAGCCAGTCAAATTTAGCAGTGGGGGGTTGTATACCAACTTTACTGACACTAATGTTAATAAGTTCTGATAACCCACTACCATCGGACCAGCCATAGATCCACTATTAAGAAACAACTGTAGGCGCGCCATGGCACGTACCTGTAATTCCAGCACTTTGGGAGGCCAAGGCGAGAGGATTACCTGAACTGAGGAGTTCGAGACCAGCCTGGCCAACATGGTGAAACCCCATCTCTACTAAAAATACAAAAATTAGCTGAGCATGGTGATGCGTGCCTGTAGTCCCAGCTGCTCAGGAGGCTGAGGCGGGAGAATTCTCGAGCCCAGGAGGCAGAGGCTGCAGTGGGCTGAAATTGTGCCACTGCGCTCCAACCTGGGCAACAGAGCCAGATCCTATCTTAAAATCAAACAAACAAGAAAACCAAACAAATGTTATCATGGCTGCATAATGATGTTTTGGGTAAGGATAGACTGTGTATACAACGGTGGTCCCATAATATTATATGGAGCTGAAAAGTTTCTACCACCTGTCATAATTTTGCAGCATAACACGTTCCTCATGCGTTTGTGGTGATGCTGGTGTTAAAAAACTATGGCACTGCCCATTCTGTAAAAGTGTAGCACATGTAATTATGTGCCATATATGACACTTCATAGTGATAAAAAATGACTATGTTGCTGGCTTATGTATTTACTATATTATACTTTCATGATTCAGTGCACTCCTTCTACTTTTAAAAAAAAATAACGTTGGCCAGGTGCAGTGGCTCATGCCTGTAATCCCAGCACTTTGGGAGCTTGAGGTAGGAGGATTGTTTGATACAGGAGTTCGAGACCAACCTGAGTAGCATAATGAGACCGTCTCTGCAAAAAAATAAAAAAAAATAGTCGGGTGTAGTGACATGCATCTGTAGTCCTGGCTACTCAGGAGGCTGAGGTGGGAGGATAGCTTGAGCCTAGGAGTTTGAGGCTTATATGAACTATGATCCCACTTCCTGTCTCAAAAAAAATTAATAAATAAAAATAAAAAATAAAAAAATTAGCTGTAAGACAGCCTCAGGTAGGTCCTTCAGGAGATATTCCAAAGGAAGGCATTGTTATCAGAGGAGATGACAGCTCTGTGCCTTTACTGACCCTGAATTCTTTCCTGTGTGATACTATGCGGAGGTGGAAGACAGTGATATTCACGATCCTGACCCCGTGTAGCTGTTTACTAATGAGTGTGTTTGTGTATTTTTTTTTAAAAAAAAGTTTAAAAATTAAAAAAAAAAAAAAAAAAAAAAAGAAAAATACTTCAAAGAATAAGATTATAAAAAAGGAGATGTTTTTCTACAGCTGAACAATGTGTTAGTGTTTTAAGGTAAGTATTATTACAAGAGTCAGAAGGTTAAAAAGGTTTATAAAGTAAAAAGTTACAGTAAGCTAAGATGATAACTGAAAAAAGACAAAACTTTTTAATAAATGTAGTGTAGCCTAAGTGTACAGTGTTTAAATTCTGTAGGAGAGTACAGTAGGTGTTCTGGGCTTTCACATTCACTTGCCACTCGCTCATTCACCGGGAGCAACTGCTGGTCCTGCAAGCTCCATTCATGGTACGTGCTCTACATAGGTGTACCATTTTTATCTTTTATACCTTTTTTTTTCTTCAAGAGACAAGGTCATACCCAGACTGGAATGCAGTGATGCAATCATGGCTCACTGTAGCCTCGAACTCCTGGGCTCAAACCTTTCTCTCTCCTCAGCCTGCTGAGTAGCTATGACTACAGTTGTGTGCCAACACGTTGGGCTAATTTTTAAAGTTTTTCTAGAGTTGGGGTCTCACCAAGCTGCCCAGGCTGGTCTCAAACTCTGACCCCAAGCAATCCTTTCACCTTGGCCTCCCAAAGCATTGGAATTATAAGCATGAGCCACCATGCCCAACCTTATACTGTATTCTTATTGTACTTCTTCTGTGTTTAGATAAGTTTAGATACATAAAGCCTACTATTGTATTCAATTACCTGCAATATTCAGTACAGTAACATGCTGTACAGGTGTGTAGCCTAGGAGCAATAGGCAGTATCGTATAGCCCAGGTGTGTAGTAGTCTGTGTCATCTAGGTTGGCATTAGTATGCACTATGATCCTGACACAAGGATAAAATCACCTAACAGTGAATTTCTTAGCAAGTGTCTCTGTTGTTAAGAACACATGACAGTACTCCAGTCCTCTCAGGTATAAGCTCTTGACCAGTGATGACACCTGCATTCCCTACGCCCATCCCCCTGAAAAAAAAGTAATCTAAAATGTTATGATTTAAAGCAAAAGGATATGCAAAAGTGAATCAGACAAATTAAAAATTGAAATTAAGAAGGGATTATATTAATGTCATATAAAAATAATTTAAAAAGCAATAAATGGAATAAACTTGATATCTTTTCTAAAAGAAATATACCTTTTATTCAATTGATTGTACACAGACAACATTGATTCTACCTCACCCCATACTTGGGAATAAAGAAACTTTACTAGACCAAAGTAGAAATCAAAACTACTTAGAAAATTAGAATAGAGAACGATAACATGTACAGAAAGGAAAAATATATATACTGAGAAATTTATAATCTTAAAATAGTAATTTGTAGGCTATGAAACCATAGAAATTACTTGGTATATTCTCCGGAGTTTTAAAAAAAGAAACCATAGAAAATAATCTTCTGGTTTAAAAAAAAAAAAAAAAAGATCAGAGGGTTGTTTGGAAAATAACATGAATTTTGCAAATAAAAAACTGAAAAGTTTTGTAGTACAGTAGTGAGAGGCCGTAAGTACTGCAAGAATATACAAAGAAATCTGTAAACTTTAAGAAATACAGACAATTACTTGGAAAGACATCATATGTTTGTAGATGATAAGACTGAGCATTATAAGATGTTAGTCTTTGTCGACTACATTTTTTGAAAGCATTTTTCCAGATAAACTTTTAGTGTTCACTTGGAAGAATGAAAGGTAATGGTGAAATGCCATTTGGCAAAAATTAAAAAGAAATGTTACTGCTCAAATCTTAGAGAGAGTTTAAGACAGGCAATCTCATATTACTACTGTTTTTGTGTAAATTGATTTATATTTTGAGACAAGCAAATTTAGAAATACTTATCAAGAGTCAGAAATTACTCATAGTATAATTTCCAAGTAGGCCAATGAAAAAAGAAAAATTAAAATTAAGAAAAAATTATTCATAGTAATGTTTGTTTGTTGAAACTAGTAATTGTACTTTTTTTAACAGCAAAAAAACAAACACAAAAACTTAAGCAGTGTGGGAGTGGTTAAATTAATTATAAATAAATGTAAAGAGAAGTTACATGCAAGCATTAGGCATATTTAGTAATACAGAAAATAACTATACTGCAATATTAGTTGGATTAAATAACATATATAATATATATAACATTAGTCTGATATTTTTAATTGGACATAGTTCTAGGAGAGGGGAGAAAATCAGTGTGATAAATTCTTCATTTTAGGTTAATGAAAAATATATCATTTAGTTATTGTTTTTGGTAATCTGGAAATAACACCAAAATTATTTTTTCTTAAGTTGTACTATATCACATTCCCTTTTTTTCTTTTATATTATTCTGTGGTTTCTGTATTTTCTGTACTGATCAAAAACCAAGAACAATGCAGACTCAGAATTAAACTGTAACACATTCTGGTTTTGTGATCAAAACTTGAAAATCAAAATTATTTCCATAATCTGTGAAAAATTGAGTTTATTGGTATGTTTTAGACCTAAGATTTCTTGCTGTATCCTTTTTTTTAAAAAGTTATTTTTGAAGCAGAGTCTTGCTCTGTTGCCTAGGCTGGAGTGCAGTGACACAGTCTTGGCTATCTGCAACCTTCACCTCCTGGTTCAAGGGATTCTCCTGCCTCCGCTTCCCAAGTACCTGGGATTAAAGGCATATGCCACAATGCCCAGCTAATTTTTGTAGTTTTAGTAGAGATGGGATTATACCATATTGGCCAGGCTGGTCTCGAACTCTTGACCTCAGGTGATCCACCTGCCTTGGCCAAGTGCTGGGATTACAGGCATTGCTGTATCTCTAGAGCTAGAACTTAAACTTGGGACTCCTAGTGCTGTCCATTTTTATTCTGCCCCTGAAGCATCTTTTATTTACCTGTTGTCTGGGACAAGCAAGAGCATTTTGGCGACAAATCTAGGACTTCTGTTTGCTAGTCCAGGAACATTATTTTGTTTTTTAGATAGTCCACCTTTTAAGCTTGCCATTTTCATATATATTGTTAGAGGATTTTGTGTGTGTGTGTGTGTGTGTGTGTGTGTGTGTGTGTGTGTGTGTTTTCTTTTTAAAGAAAGAAAGTCTTTTGCCCTGTAACTGACTTTCACTAATTTTCCTTCTCTTTATTTGTTAAATTAACTTTGGCGTTTTTCTTTTGATTTACAATTTCTGACCCCATCTTCCATCCTGTCCTTTGCAGAATGGAAAATAAACATGAACTTACCCATGACTCCTGTGCCTTGGCATCTGTCTTTTGCAGAGTGCTTGGATTGCTATCCAACTTAATTAGTCTGTCAGTGTTAAATTTGTGTAGGTGGAAAGGATGTAGGGAAGGACATACAAGCTTTTAAAAAACCCAAGATTTCTAAGGAATTCAAATGGAGACTTCTTTTCATATTAAAGCAATGTAAAATGACAGAAAGAATTATAGGTATAAAATTGTATATTACAAATTGCAAGTTTAATTGGACTAGAGTACGTAGCAAGTGATGTTGAACCTCCTACCCTGAAAGAACCTTTGTCCTGCAAGTATAGGATAGAATTGGAACACAGAGGCCTTTTACACTGACATTGTATAGATGTCATTTGTTTCACTGAACACTCCTTTCTAAAGCTGGCCACAACATAGTGGCAGCAAGGTAGACTTGTTGGAACAATATACATGACTTTTAGACTCAGGCAGGTAGACTGCTTGACATGATTCCTCTGGGTGCAGTGAATTTTTGTGTGTGTACAGAAAGGAATGACTCTTAATACTTCTCAGCAGTATACTATGGTTTATTTTCCTCTCACAGTGAAAAAGAACCATTCCAAAGAAATAGCAGTTACAAAGTACCACAGCTTGTAAACTTTCTCCATGCTTTTTAATTCCCGGGATGTGTGACAGGGTAGAAGGTTCGGTCCCTTTCGGGTGTCTGCAGCCAAATTTTCTTCACAGATTTTGGTTCTACCTCCTTCACAAAAGTGGAAGAATGCTTTTCCTATGTTGTTAAAAAGATATTTAAAATCAATATAGTGCCTTTCATTATTTTGGAGCCATTTTTGTGAGGCCAAAAACTGTGATTTCCTCCCTGAAGTTCTTTCTACCCTTACATGGCTGAATCTGGTAGAGGTTCATTCATTTTTCCCATCCTTATGGAAATACACATGTAATTACATGAAGCTGCTATCTGTATATGCTTTTATTGGCTTCTGAAACATTTTATAGCTTTTACTATGTGTCACATGCTATTGTATTTATGTTACATTGATTATTTAATATTTAACACATATCCATGAAGTTTACTATTAAGATTTTATGGCTCAGAGAGATAATTCTGTCAAGGTCACATAGTGACTAAGTTGCAGAGTAAACCCAGGCAGTCTGCTTTCATAGCACAACTCACTAACCACTGCATTTTGTCTGCTTAAAGGAATATGCTTAGAGAATATTGGAGTCCCTTGCTTAAAAATGACTAAAGGACAGATAACCCAGTTTATAAAAGGGCAAAGAAGTTGAAGAGACTTTTCTCCAAAGAAGATATACAAATGACCAATAAGCACATGAAAAGCTGCTCCAACTCATTAGTCATTAAGGAAATGCAAATCAAGACCACAGTGAGGCCGGGTGCGGTGGCTCACGCCTGTAGTCTCAGCACTTTGGGAGGCCAAGGCAGGAGAATCACCTGAGGTCAGGAATTCAAGACCAGCCTGGCCAATATAGTGAAACCTCATCTCTAGAAAACTACAAAAATTACCTGGCCATGGTGGTGGGCACCTGTTATCCCAGCTACTGTGGAGGTCGAGGCAGGAGAATCACTTGAACCCAGGAGGCGAGGCTGCAGTTAGCCGAGATTGTGTCACTGCACTCCAGCCAGGGCAACAGAGTGAGAGTCTGACTCAAAAAAAAAAAAAAAGAAAAGAAAAAGAAAAAGCCACAGTGAGGTGCCAGTTCACATTTACTATTGAATGTAATAGGATGAAATGTAATAGGATGCCTCTGATCAGTAAAATGGAATATAGTAAGAATGTGAAGAAATTGGAACCCTTATACATTGCTGATAGGAATGTAAAAGTTGCCACTGTGGAATACACTTCCTTAGAAAGTTGATGTAAGACCCAGGAATTCCACTCCCATGTATACACACAAAAGAATTGAAAACTGGTACTTAAACTCATATACACGTATTGTAAATAGTAGTAGTATTTACAATTGTGAAAAGGTAGCAACAGCCAAAATGCTCATTGTTGGGTGAATTAATAAACCAATTGTGACCTATCCATACGATCGAATATCATTTAGCCATAAAATGAAGTACCCATACATGCTCCAACGTGGATGAGCCCAGAATACATTATCCTTAATGAAGGAGGCCAGACACAAGAGATCACATTGTTATAATGGAGCGAGCATAGAAAGTCAACACCAAGACAAAAGTATGCCAAATTGCAGGGTCTTTATTGCCGGGGGCCACAGAGGACTCACGTCTCTCCAACCCGTGGCCCCAAAAGGAGGGTGTCAAGACCTTTTATACCTGGAAAAACCACCTCGGGAGTGAGGGTGAGGGTGAGAGGCAGGGGTGGAGGTGAGGGGCTTCAGACATTCTGAGGGCTAGTGGATTCTGTAAATCACCTCCTGGGCGGGGATGAGGGTGAGGGGCTCCAGACATTCCAGTGGATTCCTGGGCGAAGATGAGGGTGAGGGGCTCTGGACATTCCGACGGCTAGGGGACTTTTGACATTCTGCTTGTTACTTAAGTGGTTCACAAAAGTCAAGATTAGCATTTGTTTACACATTGTCTGGGTAAGGTGGAAATTACAGTCCTTAATTACTTATTCACATTCGGGTTATAGAGAGCAGTTTCAACAGAAAGCTGAGTTATGTTTAAGGTATGCAGGTTTATGGGGTTTTTTTTTTTTTTTTTTTTACCATGTCACAACATGCTGTATGATTCCATTTGTATGAAGTGTTCAAAATAGATAAATCCCTAGAGACAGAGTGCAGACTGATGTTTGCCAGGGATTGTGGGAAGAGGGATCCGAGAGGAGCTGCTTTCAGTGAGTACAGAGTTTTCCTCTGGAATGATGCAGATGTTTTTGAGCTGGATAGTTGGTGGTTGTGTATCATTGTGAATGCACTAAATGTTACTGAACTGTTCTTTTTAAAGTAGTTAATTTTATGTTTCACCTCAAAAACCAAACTATAATGACTAAGATATCCTGTGGCTCCTAGCTATCAGGTATTACCATCAGTTGCTTTTATGGAGTACATATTTGCATGTTATTGTCATAGGCAAACATTATCTTGAGTACTTTACATGTGCACAAGCACAATGACTAACCTGGTTCCCAGACTCTAGGAACCAACAACCTGTAAGAATTAACAGGGGAACAGACAAAATATGAAGGCTGTATGTTGATTTAGCAGACAGTAAATAAAAGGCTTACATTTTGGTTATGCCAACAGATAAGATGCTTTTTCACACAGTGCATAGGGTGTTAGCAGACTTACATGTGTGTTCAGGCAGCATGATGTTATCCTCCTGCTAATTAGGTTAGGTTTCAGCCATGCATACTGGAACAAATGATTCAGGTGAGGGAAATGCATCTGAAAGAACCCTATACAAATATGCACCTTTTTTTTTTCTTTAGGAATGTGAAGGGAACATGCCAGTGCATGGCCTGGTGCAGCCTGTGTCCAGAGGATTTTTCTAGTTCAGTATAGACTTTTGACGTTCTCAGATTACTTTACAAGTTGCCCAGAAGCATTATATGTACACTGTGTTATATCCTTGAGGAGTTGCAAGAGAACAGATACTACTTTTTGTAAGGTGTATTGTCGAAAGCAAAGTGAGAAAACTGAGACCAATCTCAGAAAAGTTAAATTCCAGTTTATTCAGCTCCCGGGCGAGGTTCTATGGTCCGAGGAAGAGGGGCCAGAGAAGTC
>CAUYQU010068550.1:0-23774 GCA_963574635.1 Cheracebus regulus | reverse complement strand
ACAGAAGTTGAGGTGAGAAGATCACTTGAGTTTGGGAGTTTGAGGCTGCAGTGAGCTATTATTTCGCCACTGCACTCCAGCCTGGGCAACACAGTGAGACCCTGTCTCAAAAAAAAAAAAAAAAAAAAAAAATTCAAGCCGCTGAGGACTAAGCCCAGATTTTTTATCTTGTTAAAATTCCTACCTAAGGGGTCTAGGGAGTCATGCCCTACAAACCATAAATTCTCATCAGATGGGTTTTATTGGACCCTATGTATTGTGACTTACTTTTCAGTCTGACTCTGGCATAACATTATGAAACAAGGAAAAAATATTTAACTCCCAAATGTATTTCTTTGCCATACCTTGAAATTGCCCTGCAAAGTCTCTTGTGGGAAAAATTCACATCCTTTAGAAAATCCCCTATCCCCTTTGTTTTCCTTCCTTTCTTTCCAGATCCAGGAGATAAACTAAGAGCCAGGTGCCATTTTCGGTCTAATAAGAAGCATCTTATAACCTGCTATCTCTCTGAAGTCTGCTATCTGAGATTGCTCTGCCCAATAGAACTTGGTCTCCACAATCCTTTATCTTAACCTGAATATTCCTTTCCATTGATCCCAAGTCTTCAGATAAACTCAACTAATTGTCAACCAGAAAATGTTCAAATGTGTCTATAGCCTGGAAGCCCCCCTACCCTTGACCTTGTCCTGCCTTTCTGTACCAAACCATAGTATTCTGAAATGTATTTGGTTGATGTCTCATGTCTCCCTAAAATATATAAAACCAACCTGTACCCCGACCACCTTGGGCACATGTTCTCAGCACCTCCTGAGGGCTGTGTCACAGGCCATGGTCACTCATATTTGGCTCAGAATAAATCTCTTCAAATATTTTAGAGTTTGACTCTTTTCACTGACACTTGCATGGGCCCTTGGCTACAGAATGTGTGAAGCGAACACTAAACACTATATCATGTTCCCAGAGGCTCCCTCTCTGCTCCTAGCAGAGATTTATAAGCCTCGCTTATAAACCTCCAATCCAGGTCCCAGAACAATAGAATACTGGCTCCAACACTGGAAAGCATGACACACCTTTCTGGGCCACAGAGCAAGGGGTCTAGATTAAGCCTTCCCTGCTGCTGTGGACTGAATTGTGTCCCCTTCCCCACAAAAATTTATATGTTGAAGTCTTAACCTCCTATGTGACTTTATTTGGAGTAATAAAGCAATTAGTATTAAATGAGGTCATCAGGTTAGAACCCTAATCAGATAGGATTAGTATCCTTATAAGAAGAAACACCAGGCCCAATCCAGAAACTTTGGGAGGCCAAAGCAGGCAGATTGCCTGAGCTCAGGAGTTTGTGACCAGCCTAGGTAACACAGTGAAACCCTGTCTCTACTAAAATACAAAAACAAAACAAAACAAAAAATTAGCCTGGTGTGGTGGCATGTGCCTATAGTCCCACCTACTAAGGAGGCTGAGGCAGGAGAATTGCTTGAACCTGGAAGGAGGTTGCAGTGAGCCAAGATCAAACCACTGCATTCCAGCCTGGGCAACAGATTCGTCAAAAAAAAAGAAAAAAAAAAAGCAGCAGCAACACCAGAGAGCTTGCTCACTCTAGCGCCCTCTGCCCTTTGATGACACAGGGAGAAGGTGACAGTCTCCAAGCCAAGATGAGAGCCCTCACCGGAAACTGAATTGGCTGGACCCTTTATCTTCGACTTCCAGCCTCCAGAACTGTAAGAAAACAAATGTTTGTTATTTAAGTCACCCAGTCTGTAGTATCTTGTTTCAGCAGCCCAAACAGAATAAGTTATCTGCCTATTCTCTAGTACTTCAAAATTTATATTTGGAGGGCTTAACTGAACAGACACACCGTCTAGGCCTACTCGTACTTAGGCCAGATTTCTTCCTGTCATATATCTTTATTCTACACAAATGGCTCCCATGTGCCATTGCTCCTGTGCCATGGTTTGGATATTATATCACAAATGAGACAGTCTGTGTGACAAGAATGCTTGGAAGATCCAGGTACACCATGGGGCCCTGAAAGTAGCAGAGAATCTTCTTTTGTGACCTGTCTTGGTCTCAGGGTCTCATCATAAAAGAGGTTAGCTTAAGAGACCTCCATTAAAATGATCATGTTATTTTGGGGTGGGAGGATAATATTTTTTAACACTGTTGTACAAATTAACAGGTTAGCTGGCTCTCTCTGAGGAGAATTAGATAAAGAGACTTTTATTTAATGAGGGGAAAGAAGATTCACAAACCTTGGGTAGGGAAGTTTAGGGACCAGAGTTGGCCTCTACCCATCGACAGTAAAGCTGATATCAACAAACTAGACTGACTGACTTGACAGTTTTTTCATATTTTCCAGAAGATAGAAAACGACAATGAAGTACTTGATGCTGATACAGCACAAGCCTTGGCAAAGGTTAATAAACAATTGTAAAGCAGTTAACATAAAACCTTAAATGATTAACTGGTTATCTTGGAATTTAAGGAGCAATGACCCAGGGATATGAGACCTGATTAGTTAAGTTACATAGGTGTGAGCTGGGGCCAGGGTGGGGGGAGTGGCAGAAAGAAGTGTTCACGGGAGGGCGCCTTATTAGAATTGGGCAGAAGAGGGTGGGGGTGGTGGGGAGTGAGCAGACAAAAGAGGCTGGAGAACTCTGTTGATTGACAACTGTGCCTATATGGTTGCCATGCGTTGGGGTAGCCGCGGTGCTGGACATTAATCACAAAGATTACTGCCCTTTCCAAACTGGTATATAATCAACCGCTTAGGAGAAGGGGCTAGAAAAAGCCCATTGGAAACAAAAGGGTCTTTGCTGGACATTGTTATGAGGTGTTATCAGATTTGTATTCGGTGTATTGTCCAATCTTAACCTTCTGACTCATTAAAATGTTGAGCCTTTGGAAATGTTTAAGGTCATTGTCTGTTCTGTAGAATCACAAGATGGCTCTGTTGTCCAGTGGCTCAACCTGTATCACGTTGGTGATTTCCAGGAAGGGAGGGCCCCAGATCACACTGCGTAGTCTCAACAGCTTTTTATTTAGAGCCCGCTGAAAATGGCTGGGGTTTCCTCTGCCAAAAATAGCTATTCATATATATCTAAATAATTTATGACTGTGGTTTATATTTAAATAAAGCACTTCAATGAATTTTTTTCTTTTCTAAGAGTCATGAATTCTGCTCTGTGGCTTTCTGAGAGCCAAGCAAGCTAAAGGTAATATGGCACTGGCAATATGAACAAGGACAGAGATTGCAGAAGCCTCTGTTAAAGAATCAAAAATCCTGACTTCTTTTTGGGCATGTGGTTGTGCGCTGTTGAAGCAGAAATGAGATGCTTGGTAAAGTGAGAGCCAATTTCACCTTCTTGAGCATGGAGCCAAGGCTGAGGCTAGGTTTACAAACACAACACAAAAGTAGTGGCAGGACCTCCTACCTATGTTGTGGTGTGATGCTGTGAAGAGTTTTGCAGTGGCCAATTGCTGGTTGTCTCCTGTAACCATATTGTTTAGGGTGACATTATTTATATAACCTTGATTACAGGAAGTAAAGATTAAGAGAACTATAAAATGTTTAGGGATTCATCCAATTCAACCCCTTTATTTTACAGATGGGGAAACTGAGGCCCAGAGAAGGATGTGATTTGATGTGCCTGTAGCAGGTTAAATAATGGCCCCCCAAAAGAGATGTTCAATTTTTAATACCTGGAAGCTTAAATACTCTCTTATTTGGAAAAAGGGTCTTAGCAGATATAATTAAGCTAAGGGGCTCATAGTAAGATCATCCTGGATTTAGGGCAAACTCTACATCCAATGGCAGGTGTCCTTGTAAGAGAAAGGCAGAGGGATGATGAAGAGAAAAAGTGATGTAAAAATGGAAGTAGAGATGGAATTAGGTAACCACAAGGCAAGGAATGCTTGGAGCCACCAGAAGCTGAAAGAGGCAAAAAGGAGAGAACCTTTGGAGGGAGTGTGACTCTACCAGCACCTTGATATCAGATTTCTAGCTTACAGAATGATGAGAGAAAAAATTTATTTTGTTTTAAGCTATATGTTGATGGTAATTTGTTATAGCTGCAAAATGGACAAAGGATAGAACCAGGCTAGAACCCAAATCTCTGGATTCCCTGTCTTGTGTTTCTCTGCCTCTGTTTCACATGCTCTGAGTTCTGATCTTGTCAAAGATGTAAAAAGCATTCACACTCCTTGCTGTTAAGAACATAACTTCTGAGATGAAGGCAATAAAGAATATTGCAGATACTGCTGTTTCCATGAGTTGATGCTTAGCCCCTCCAACAACTAAGCTTTCTGAGCTTGGAAGTAATAGATTTGACTGTGGTATTAAGCTTTAGGGAATCATGCTGAGATCTGGAAGAGATAAACTGACAAAAGATAGCCAGAAAGGTTAGCCATTTGACTCCAACAAAATACACAGAAAGCAGGTAACAATACCTACCTCACAAGGTGTTTATGCAAATAAACAAGTATTTATTGAGCACACACTATGTGCCAGACATTCATGTAGGCTCCTTGATCTAAGTGGAAATAGCAGGATCTCACAGTGGCAGAGGCTGATGGCAGCATATAAATGACAGACAGTATGGTCATGGTTATGGAAACGGAACACAAGGCCTGTGTGGTAATCAGTGGTTTGAGTTGCAGGCATCCTTTTCATTGGCTAATTGTTCATGATCTCCCCAGAATTGAAACAATGAGAGCCTACAAAAGTCTTAATTGAAAAAAAGTCTAGGTTTGGTGAGCAGAAATCTTACTCGAGGTACCACAACAGAGAGTACACTGTGTAACTTTCGTTAATTTCTCCAGACCCCTTCTCCCTTGTTCTCCATCTTGCTCTGACCTGTGTGGACTGTCACGAGGCTGCCTTGCCCTCTGGCTTCTGCTTGGGTTTAGCCAATGGGAAGCACTGCCAGGAGATTGAATGTCTTTCAGCCTATTTCCCCAGCTACCCTAGGACTTGCTCAATGGACTCATAAATAACGTGGCCATGGTAGCAGGGGTAGAAGTTATGCATGGGCTCTGCCATAGGGATTTCTCACTAAGGCTGATCTGGCTACTCCCACTGGTAATTCTGAATCTACCAATTGCAAAGGTCAACGACGAGTTCCTGGTATGACACCATTTCTCAGCAGCCCCAGACAGTTACCTGATGGCAGGTTGATTACATAAGGAAGGAGGCAGCCGTTCCTCAGTGGACTTAACACTTATTCTGGATATGATGTGTCTTAATACTTCAGTGTCCCATATCAAAAAGTAAAGGAAGACTATAGCAGCACAGTTCAGTCAGAACCATTAATAGTTCACAGACTTAAGAGTGAAGGTGTAAATCATGCTAAAAGGTAAAGAACCATTAGTAGCTGAAGGGCTGACTGAGGGAATAGGGAATGTGAAACGGATAGGGGAAGAAGGAAATTTTCAACACCAACTACTGCCTCATCACCAGTTAAGAAATGAGATTTTAGTAGCTAGACATATTTTTCCTTTGGTTTGTTTTATATATGTAAAACTAATATGTAAACTTTCTTCTTCTCTGTCCTGTACTCTTTCATTTAGGTTGAGTTGATGGTAGCTAACCTTATAATTTAGATTTTTAGGTTACTGGATACCAAAGGAAGATTGTGACTGGAAAAGAAAAAGAAGGACCATCATAAAGAGAAGATAAATGACTGGTAGGACTTCGGGTCTCCCCTTCCGAGGAAGATAGTGAGGGCATCTTCATCTGCATGAGAAATAGTCACAGAAATAAGGTGGAAGCATGATATTGTCATTCTCGTTGTTTGAAAATAAATGTGGGTAAAAGGGTATATATGAATGCTGAGCACCTGAAGCAATGAACTGCACCAGACTATCCACTAGCAATGAAGGATCTCTCTTCTGTGATCCCCTAAGAGTTAGGAAGGCTGGAGCATTTCTTAGAATCTTTTGCTAACCATTTTCCATGCTAGATGTCATACATGAGAGGTACTTCTATGGGATTTGAAGAATGGAAGAGAGGCAGAGTATTATTATTCTCCCCGCTGATAGCGGTGGACAGATATATGCTCTTCAGCAAAAATGAGCAAAACTAGGGGCACAGCTATAAATAAGACAGAGGTTTAAACGTTAATAAGATAATTCTATGAACAGCACTTAAAAACCTAAAGAAAAAGACCAATTTCTAGGAAAATGTCTTACCACATCTGGCTCAAGAAGAAATTGGAGCCCCCCAAATCCTATTACTGTTAATTAAATTGAAGAAGTTATGAAAAATCTGTCAACAGACTTATGTTTTTACCTGTGAAAAATTAACTGTTATGCTAATTCTCTTTCTGGAAAATTAGAAAATGGGATAAAATATGTGAAACAATGGTTTTCAGACATTGGACAACAGGCAACCTATAACTATAATCTCTGAGAGAAAGAGAACAAACGAGGTGAGCCCTAGGATTGCCCAGTTTACAAAGACAGAGAACACCAGAAATCTGCAGAGGAATATTTTTGAGTCTTTGGGTGAGAAGTAACCTATGTATGCATCGGGTGAAACAGCATGAGTCTGGGCAAAAGACCACTAGAATATAGTAAACTAAACAATTTCTGGAGCTCACACAGGACTGTGAGTAGTTTGTGTTACTAATAACCAGAAGAATCATGCTTTAGTTAGTAAGTCCTGAAAGTCTGAAACTAAACCCAAGTAATTTTTTTTTTTTTTAAGCGGGAGTCTTGCTCTGTCACCCAGGCTGGAGTGCAGTGACACGATCTCAGCTCGCTGCAACCTCTTTCTCCTGGTTCAAGTGAGTCTCCTGCCTCAGTTTCCACAGTAGCTGGGATTACAGGTGTGTACCACCATGCTCAGGTAATTTTTGTATTTTTAGTAGTGATGGGGTTTCACCATGTAGGGCAGGCTGGTCTCGCACTCCTGACTTCGTGATCCACCTGCCTTGGCCTCCCAAAGTGCTAGGATTACAGGCGTGAGCCACCATGCCCGGCAACCCCAAGTAATTTTAACCACATGCCAGAATAATGTCAGCACTGTGAAGAAATACCACAATATCAACACCTAATAATGTAAAACTCACAGAGTCTGGCATACAAGAAATAATTACCAGATATGTAAAGAAGTAGAAAAATATAACCCATAACCAAAAGGAAAATCAATCAGTAGAAATAGATCTAAAAACTGCAGGAAGATGGAATTAGCAGACAAGAACCTTAAGACAGCTAATATTAATATTATAAATATTCTTAAGAATGTAAAAGAAGGCCGGACGCAGTAGCTCATGCCTTGTAATCTCAGCACCTTGGGAGGCTAAGGAGGGAGGATTGCTTGAGCCCAGGAGTTTGGGACCAGCCTGGGCAACATAATGAGACTCCATTTCTACCAAAAATTTTAAAATTAGCTGGGCACACTGACATGTGCCTGTAGTCCCAGCTACTTGGGAGACTGAGTGGGGAGGATCACTTGAGCCCAGGAGGTTGAGGCTGCAGTGAGCCCTGAACTCATGCCACTACATGCCAGCCTGGGTGACAGAGTGAGCCTTGGTGTCAAAAAGAAAAAAAAAAGGAAAAGAAAAACATAAGGAGAGAAAGACAATATAAAAAGATATAAATGGAACTTCTGAGATTAAAAATATAATATCTGATATAAAAAAATAGACTGGGTGGGATTAACTTCGAACTTGAAGATATAGCAATGTAAACTATCCAAAATGCAGCATAGAGAGAAAAAGGAAAATGAATCAAATCTCAGCAGCCAGCTGGGCACAGTGCTCATGCCTGTAATCCCAGCACTTTGAGAGGCCAAGGTGGGCATATCGATTGCTGCAGGACAATAGCAAGCAATCCAACATACATGTAGTGGAGTCCAGAAGAAAAAGAGTGATAAGATGGACAGGAAAATACTTGAACAGGCCCAGCGTGACGGCTCAGGCCTGTAATCCCAGCACTTTGGGAGGCGGAGGCGGGTGGATCACTTGAGGTCAGGAGTTCAAGACCAGCCTGGCCAATGGTGAAACCCTGTCCCTACTAAAAATACAAAAATTATCTGGACATAGCGGTGGGCACCTGTAGTCTTAGCTACTTGAGAGGCTGAAGCAGGAGAATTGCTTGAACCCAGGCGGCAGAGGTTGCAGTGAGTCAAGACTGGGCACCTGCACTCCAGCCTGGGGGACAGAGCGAGACTTCATCTAAAAAAAAAAAAATTACTTGAACAAATAACAGTGTATAATTCCACCCCCACCAAAAAAAAAAAAGAAAGAAAGAAAGTGACAGAGATATATGATCTTACTTTAGCAAGATCTGCTTTGCATTTGGCTTCCCTGGGCCTCAGTTTTCTAATCTTTAATATAATGCCTGTCTAATAAGTGCCTGGAGGATTCACTTGTGATAGATGTAAAGCTCTTGGCCCAATACTGAGTACTCAGTCATTGCTCCATGAATTGAAGTAATGAATGTAAAGTCCCCAAAACTAGGCTTGGCAAGTAGTAAACACCCCGAAATGTAAATTATTGTTATCATTTCATTCCTTGTTGTCTTTCTTTGGTTTATATAGACTTAATTTCATTATAAAGATAAAATAGACCTTAAATGATTTTTAAAAAAAGAATCTCTAACTAGCCTGGGCAACATGGCAAAACCCCATCTCTACAAAATATGTGTATATATACACATATATAAAAAAATTAGCTGCATGTGGTGGCAAGTGCCTGTAGTCGCCGCTACTGGGGGGTTGGGGCTGGGGGTGGGAGGATCAGTTGAGCCCAGTAGTTTGAGGCTACAGTGAGCCTTTGAAAGCACCACTGCACTCCAGTCTGGGTGACAAAGCCAGACTTCTTATATCAAACAAACAAACAAACAAAACTCACCTAACCTCAAGCAGAAAAAAACATAATGAAAATACATACAAAGGCAATGGTAATCAAATAGCAGGAAATAAGTGATTAAAAAGAAAATGTTCAAAACAGCCAGAGGAAAAAAGATAATTACCGCAGATTTCTCATCAGAAACAATGCAAGCAGAAGACAGCAGAGCAACATTTTTTAAAGTATTGAAAGGAAAACCTATTAACCTGGAATTATATATAAATATATATATATATATATATATATATATATATATATATATATAATTTTGAGATGGAGTTTCACTCTTCTCACCCAGGCTAGAATATAGTGGCGCAATCTCAGATCACTGCAACCTCCACCTCCAGGGTTCAAGCAATTCTCCTCCCTCAGCCTTCCGAGTAGCTGAGATTACAGGTGTGTGACACCACACCCAGCTAATTTTTGTATTTTTAGTAGAGATGGAGTTTTGCCATATTGGCCAGGCTGGTCTTGAACTTCTGACCTCAGGTGATCCGCCCATCTTGGCCTCCCAAAGTGCTGGGATTACACACATGAGCCACCATGCCCAGCCTGGAATTCTATTTACGGGAAAAATACTTTTCAAAAACAAAGGGAAGGCCGAGTGCGGTGGCTCATTCCTGTAACCTCAGCACTTTGAGAGGCCAAGGTGGGTGGATCACTTGAGCCTAGGAGGTCAACACCAGCCTGGCCAACACAGTGGGACTTCTCCACAAAAAATACAAAAATTAGCTGGGCATGGTGGCACCCACTTGTAGTCTCAGCTACTCAGTAGGCTGAGGTAGGAGAATCACTTGTGCCCAGGAGATTGAGACTACAATGAGCCATGATGTAGCCATTGCACTCCAACCTGGGTCATAGACTGAGACCCTGTCTCAAAAAAAAAGAAATACAGATAAATTTTTTTAAAAGGATGGAAAAAGACATGCCGTAAAAACACTAAAAGCTGGAATGGCTATAAGAACGTAAAATAGAGCAGGCACAGTGGCTCAGACCCATAATCCCAGCACTGTGGGAGGCTGAGACAGGTGTATCGCTTGAACTCAGGAGTTTGAGACCAGCCTGGGCAACATAGTGAGACCTCATCTTTTTATTTATTTATTTATTTATTTTTATGAGAAGTAGTCTCGCTCTGTCACCAAGCTGGAGTATAGTGGCGTGATCTCAGCTCACTGCAACCTCCCCCTCCCAGGTTCAGGTGATTCTTCCACCTCAGCCTCCCAAGTAGCTGGGACTACAGGCGTGTGCCACCACGCCCAGCTAATTTTTATATGTTTAATAGAGACAGGATGGCCAGGATGGTCTTGATCTCTTGACCTTGTGATCTGCCTAAGTCAAGACCTCGTCTTTGCAAAAAAATATAAAAATGAGGATATGCCTAGAGTCCCAGCTATTTGGGAGGCTGAGGTGGGAGGATTGCTCGAACCCAGGAAGTCAAGGCTATAATAAGCCAAGATCATATCATTGCACTCCAGTCTGGGTGATAGAGCAGACCCTGTCTCAAAAAAAAAAAAAAAATCAAAGTAGATTTCAGAGCAGGAAATATTTCCAGAGATTAAAAACAAGAATTTCTTTTTTATATATAGTTTAATGTATTTTTTGTTGTTGTCTCAGGTTTACTGAAAATAATACAGCATTGCAGAAAAGATTCAAACAGGTCCCTGAGGTGTTTTGAAATTCATCCCAACTGTAGGCTGAGTGACCTGCAGGTTGGACAGACTAGAGATTAAAAATATAATATCTGATATAAAAAGTCCAAAGCTTCAGCATTTTGTTAGTGTCAGGATCTACTTCAGTGATCTCCTGATCCAGGGCTGAGAGCGCAGGAACATAATTATCTCTCTTTCTCTCTCCTCCTCCTGCAGCTTGATGGAGATACCTCTTACTGGGCCTCTCTGAATCCACTTCATCAGATGCGTGACGTAGCCTGCTATCTTGTTGCAGAGCTTCTTGCTAGGGATAATGGCGATCTCCTCACACACGCGCTTGTTGTGTGGAAGTCACTGCCCAGGCGCGTGTAGGACTGGTCGCGGAGGACCCGGGCCCCCTGCTTCACGGTTGTGGTGCGCCCGTGGCCCATGTTGGCGGGTCCTTGGTGAAAGACCATTTAATGTATTTTAATAGCAGACTTACAGGAACAGCACAGAAGACAGACAACATGAAACGTGCTCGAATGTAGGACAACTCAGAAAAGCATAGTGAATGGACAGAATCTACTGTATGATGCAAATGCTACAAACACTATTTAGTTGCTGTCAATAAGAAATTAACTTGTTTAAAAAAATCCAAATGCTAGCATTGTTCAGAAAAAACAGGTTTATTTATAATTATTATAAAGTTGAACCACTGAAACTTGTTCACTGAAACATTTAACTTCCATTAATGCTTTACATCCCCACATTTATATTAAAAATTCACACACAAATGAAAATGGAAAGGCTGCCAATACGTCCCCTATTTTTGCACTTGCTATCATATACTTAGGTACCTTTTGATCCCATGGGGAAAAAATATCTAACATACAGAACTACCAATAACAGGAAGAAGATAATTTTTTTTTTTTTTTTTTGAGAATGAAATGTTTCCCTTCACAATGGATTCTTTTTTTTTTTTTTTTTGAGACGGAGTTTCTCTCTTGTTACTCAGGCTGGAGTGCAATGGCACGATCTCGGCTCACCACAGCCAAGATCCTGGGTTCAAGCAATTCTCCTGCCTTAGCCTCCCAAGTAGCTGGGACTACAGGAGCACGCCACCATGCCCAGATAATTTTTGTATTTTTAGTAGAGACGAGGTTTCACCATGTTGACCAGGATGGTCTCGATCTCTTGACCTTGTGATCCACCAGCCTCGGCCTCCCAAAGTGCTGGGATTATAGGCGTGAGCCACTGTGCCCGGCCCACAGTGTATTCTTAAGCACGTTCTCCATGTATGCATGCTAGCTGGATATCTTTTGGCATAATTATTACACGTTTGACATGGATAGCACACAGTTTGGTGATTTCAAAAAGGCCAACCAGACAGGCCTCTCTTGCCTCCTGCAAAGCACCGATAGCTGTGCTCTGGAAGCACAGATCTGTTTTAAAGTCCTGAGCAATTTCTCTCAGCAGACTTGGGAAGGGGAGTTTGCTAATTAGAAGTTCAGAGGACTTCTGATAACATCTGACTTCACGGAGTGCCACAGTACAAGGCCTGTAACGATGAGGTTTCTTCACCCCTACAGTAGAGGGCGCAGTCTTGTGAGCAGCTTTTGTAGCCAGTTGCCTCCTGGGTACTTTACCACCGGTTGATCTGCAGGCAGTCTGCTTTGTAGGAGCCATGCTATAGAGATCTCCTTACTTAACCCCCTTCTCCTTCCTCGGGGGCTCCGCCAGCGAGAGGCGGCGCTGGCATTGGAGAGCATCGGTGGTGGCTGAGAACACAGCTCGATAATTTCTTTTTTATTTTATTTTATTTTATTGATTATTATTATTATTATTATTTTGATAATTTCTTAATAGTAAAGAGGTCAGGGGCGGACTCAGAGCAGGAGGCCTGAGGAATGGCTCCTCTGTTGACAACATACCCAACAAGATTCTGGGATCATTGTGACCAGAGGTACCAAAACTTGTGGCCTTCCTATGAACAAATGCCCTACATGTGAAGGGAAAGAGTAATAATAAAATAATAATAATAACATCAATTCATTAGATAATGTGACAGTTTTAAATTGTGTACATGTAACAACAGAGCTCCAAAATGCAGGGAAGCAAAAACTGATAGAGTTGAGAGACAGACAAAACCACCACAATTAGATTTTCAGCACCTCAGTCATTGATAGATCAAGTAGAGAGAAAATCAGTAAGGATTTAGAAAACTTGAATAACACTATAAAACACCTTGACCTAATTGACATTTATAGACATTTCATCCAACAACAGCAGAATACATATGCTTTTCAAGTCCCCTCAGAACATTTACCAAGATAACCTGTATTCCGAGTCATAAAACGAGTCTGGATAAAAGATTGAAATTCCAAAATGTTCTCTAATACCAAGAGAATTAATTTAGAAATCAAGAACAGAAAGATATCTGGAAATTATCTAAAAACACCATTTATAATAGCATAAAAACACTGAACACTTAGCAATAAATTTGGAAAAAGATGTCAAATTAAAGAATATCCAAGTAAATAGGAAGATGTGCCATTTGCATGGATTGCCAGACTCAATATTGTAACATGTCAATTCCTCCACACATTGATTTAGTCATGCAGTACCATTCCAATCAAAATCTCAGTAAGTTTTCTTGTAAAAATTGACAAGCTGATTCTAAATGTATGTGGAGATTTTTTAAAAGGCCAAAAAATGTTTTAAATGAATAAATTTGGAAAAATAATACTTAATTTCATTACCAATTATAAATCTGTAGAAACTAAGACAATGTTGTTTTGACATAAAAATAAGCATTTAGATCAAAGGAGCAATAAAAGAGTCCAGAAATAGACTCACACATACATAGTCAATTAGCTTTTTTTTTTTTTTTTTGAGATAGGGTCTCACTCTGTCACCCAGGCCACAGTGCATGGTGTGATCTCTGCTCACTGCAACCTCCACCTCCCTGCTTCAAGTGATCCTCCCCCACCAGCCTCCCAAGTAGCAGGATGCAGGTACCTGCACCACCATGCCCAGCTAATTTTTTGAATTTTTGGTCCAGGCAAGGTTTCACCATGTTGCCCAGGCTAATCTCAAACTCCTGAGCTCAAAGATCCTTTTACCTCAGCCTCCCAAAGTGCTGAGATTACAGGCATGAGCCACCACACCCAGCCATAAATTGATATTTGACAAAGGTGCAAAGACAATAAATGGGGAATGAATAATCTTTTCAATAAAGGGTTTGAACAATTGAATAGCAGTCAATTGTTTTTTTAAATTAAGAGAAAAAATCTCTTAAAGTATATACAAAAATTAACTTTAAAAGGATTATAGGCTTAAATGAAAGCTATCAAACTCAGATGTTTGTTGCCAAGGAGCCTCAGCTCTCTCCACAGGACTGCTTGAGTGTCCTCACATCATAGCAGCTGGCTTTAGTGACCCAACAGAAACAGCGAGAAGAAAGGTGCAATGCCTTGTATGACCTCACTTTGAAAGTGACACACCGTCACATCTGCCATATTCTATTTGTTAGAAAAGCCACTAAATCCAAATTTCTCTCTAATGGGGAGAAATTAAGCTCTACATCTTGAAGAACATACGTGGAAGAGTATCAAGGAATTTGTGGATATATTTTAAACCACCCTCTGGCCACAAATTATTTGCAATTCTCTTTGAAGACAAAATATATTCCCCACTTTCCTAATAGCCCCAAAAGTCTCTTCTTATCCACAGTATCAGTTCAAAATCCAAAGTCACGGCATATAAATCAGGTACAGGTGCAGACAATGCTTTTCAGGTGTATTTTTTTTTTAAGACAGCTTCTCTCAATCTGAACACCCGTGAACTGGAGCTAAATTATCTTCCCCAACATATACACACACTCACACACACCACACAGTGGTGGGATGGGCATAAGATAAACACTATAAACATTCTTGTGCAAAGAGGGGAAAAATAGGACTGGTCCATAGTGGTTCTGAGACCCAGCTAGGCAAAGTTTGGAGATTCTTTTACTAGAATTCATTCCTACACATCTCCATTACTCTTGGCCCCTACCTTGGAGCTCTTGGTTCTGCAAAGTCATCCTTCCTTTTCCATAAGAGATAACTCATGTTTTTCAGCTGTAGAGTTTTCTCAGTCTGATTAGAGCAGGTAGAACTTTGGGAATTCAAAGTCCTCTACATTCATGTATTGTCTTTGTCCCCTTCATTCCAAGCTGTTTCTGCCAATATGATTCTAAAATGCTGTGGGCCTTCTGTGAATCTTACTGTGGTTCATTCCATAAGTCAGATCAAAAGAGCAAGATCTAATATCAAGGATATAATGTTTTCTAGAGTCAGGGCAGCCAAAATAGCATGAAAAGAGATGTACTCATGTTATACTGATATCATTGTTAGTATTGAGAATCTGACGTGATGGTACAATGTGCAAATTTCAAATGTAATTTTAGGTTAAAATGGAGAGATACATACAAAAATTGCAACAATCTGACTTGAATTTTTTTTATTTCCAAACTTTCTTCTAAATTTCAGTTAGGCCAGGTGTGATGTCTCAGGCCTGTAATCCCAGCACTTTGGGAGGCTGAGGTAGGCAGATCACTTGAGGTCAGAAATTCAAGACCAGCCTGGCCAACATGGTGAAACCCTGTCTCTACTAAAAATACAAAACTTAGCCAGGCAAGGAGGCACTCATCTGTAATCCCAGCTACTTGGGAAGCTGAGGCAGGAGAATTGCTTGAACCCAGGGGGCAGAGGTTGCAGTGAGCTGAGGTTGTGCCATTGTACTCCAGCCTGGGCAACAGAGTGAAACTCCATCTCCAAATAAATAAATAAATAAAAATAAATGAATTTCAAAACATCAGACTATTTCTGTGTCATGACTACTCTGGCTCATTGGCTTCATCCTGAGTCTAGATAAATTATTTTTAAACATATAATCAAAGCTGAGAAGAACTTCTTTTTCATTTAATTCTCTTTGGTCAGATGCTCCAAGAAAACTCTTGATGATTCACAAGTTCATATGTTCACAAATTCTCTGATACTCCTCCCTTCAAGAAGAAAGAGGACCATTGGTCCACGTTGGAGACTTTCTCTTCCCAGCTGCTCACTGATATCACCAACATAGTTCTCCTTTCTACTATCTAGCCTTCCTGCTGATCTTCTAGATGATACTCGCAAGCCTCATATCCACTTTTTCTTAATCCTATGTGTTCATCTCCTCTACCTCCACACTAAAGCAGAAACATCTATGGGTGTGATTTGAGGGAAGAGTCCCTCTTCCATCCCCAAACTGAGTATTAGTTCCCAAGCTCCAACGTCAACTACTAGTCCAGGGAGCAGAAATTCCCTTCTGTCTCCCCTTTGAATGAAGACTTTTATCAGGATATACTTATCCATTTACACCTAACCTTTTTAACAGATACCTATGTCTCTCTTCTGCTTAAAAATGGGAACTTAAATGCCCCGTCCCCTCAATGCCTGATACAAAGCCTACGGAAAGCCTTCAGGAAATTTTGTGAATTTCTCATATTTTATTATAGGTGCATTATTTTGGAGAACAAGGCTGTGGCTGTCAACAGATCCCCAAAGCAATGTTACCACAAAATGAGAAGAAACACCAGCCTCCAGGAAAAAGGCCTAACTCAATAAGGGTAAGAGATTCATCACAATTTGGCTCCACTGTCTCTCACCATCCACTCTCTCCTCCATATCTTTTTTGTTTGTTTGTTTTAGGGGATTGATTACAGGCGTGTACCACTGCGCTCAGCTAATTTCTATATTTTTAGCAGAGACGGGGTTTCGCCATGTTGGCCAGGCTGGTCTCCAACTCCTGGCGTCAAGTGATCTGCCCTCCCCGGCCTCCCTCTCCTCTATATCTAATGTTGTAGCTACAACTTGTCTTCTTTTCTTATGCTATCTGTACATTCATACTTCCTTGCTTTTGCTTCTGCCTTTCTCTGCGTAGAATATGCTTTCCTTTTTTTTTTTTTTTTTTGAGACAGAGTCTCGTTCTCTTTCACAGTGAGAGAATAAGAGTGCTCTCAGCTCACTGCAACCTCTGCCTCCTGGCCTCAAGTGATTCCCCTGCCACAGCCTCCCAGGTAGCTGTAGAACATCCTTTCCCTTTTTTCTTTTCCAGGAAAAGTACTATGTATGTTTTGGAACCCAGATCAAATGTTGTATCCTGGTAGAATCAATGATCTAAGCTCCAATACACTTTGTATATATGTCCAGCATAGTTGTAATTAGTTCTTCACTCATCTGATTAATGCTGAACTAAAATGATCTCAGAGTAAGAATGGGTCTTTTTTTTTTTCACTTTTTTCTTTTTTTTTTTTAAAGATGGGGTTTCACCATGATGGCCAGGCACCAGCCATTGAATGCCTGACCTCAGGTGATCCACCCACCTCGGCCTCCCAAAGTGCTAGGATTATAGGTGTGAGCCACCACGCCCGGCCAAGAATGGGTCTTATTTAATTCGTATCTCCAAGGCCTAGCACAGATCATAGTAGGCACTACTGGTTGTTGGGCGGGTGGATAGGTGTCATTATGGACCATTGCCCAGCAGAACAGGAACATATCTCCCTCTGAGCATGCCTCCTTAGACCCCCTACTCACCCAGGACCATTTCTGCTCAGCCTGATGCCTTGCTCTCTGGGCTCTGTAGTGAGCTTTGTATTCGCAGATTTCACTGACCGGTAACTCAAAATGAATTTTGGAGACCAACATCGCCAATTTAAAATGTTTCCAAGAAAATATTTTTTTAAAACCTATCACTGGCTGGGCACAATGGCTCATGCCTGTAATCCCAACACTTTGGGAGGCTGAGCCAGGTGGATTGCCTGAGGTCAGGAGTTTGAGACCAGTCTGGCCCACATAGCGAAACCCCATCCCTACTAAAAATACAAAAATTAGTTGGGCGTGGCGGGACATGCATGTAATCCTAGCTACTCAGGAGACTAGGGCAGGAGAATTGCTTGAACCCAGGAGGCAGAGGTTGCAGTGGGCCAACAGCAAGACTATCTAAAACAAACAAAAATACAAACAAACAAACAAAAAAAAGCAAAACACACACACACATACAACCTCTCACCTACTTTCTCCATAGTTTTATAAAAGCCACTTTAATACCTCAAAAATAAGAAGGGCATTGTCTCAGCCTAGAGGACAGTCCTTTGGATTAAATGCATTTAGTATTTTAAAAAGCTTACCATATTGACCTTAGTTTTTCATTCAATGGTGAAAAGTTTGTTCTAGTTTTTCAGTTCTAAGATGTTTGGAAAGCACTGATTTAGACCTTTACTTCTGAGAAACAGCTCCTGCATTCCTCCTGACTCAGTTCTCATGACAGGAATAAAGTCCTGCATGATCTCTCCTCACAGTTTCTTTTTATGGATATGGAGAGAAGCATCTAGAAACGAGACCAACTAATGGATATTGAACAGTCTGTGCTAGTCATTTGACTTTGGATGAGGGGCAAATCTCAGTTGACAAACTCAGCTCAAAAATAAACTACCTGGGCAAGAAGCATCTTATACAGCTTTGCAGTTCTCCGTGACATAAGAACTAAAAGACACTAGTTTATGGAAAAAGTGACTGAATGAATGAGTGAGTGAATGGATGGATGGATAGATAAGAGGATGGATGAAATTTGAGTCCTGAATATCTAGAGAATCCCTGTGGAACAGGCTCAGTTAAGTCAGAAGTGTTATGTTCCAAATTAAATGAGTCTTTTCCAGCCTCAGCTTTTCACAACCACTTCCTGGGGGTGCAGCGCCTTCTAGTGGAAATCCAGATGTGCTGCCTCCTCCCTAGACGACCCTAACCCTTTGATGACTCCATCCCAGATCGCCATCTCCTCACTGTGAACACCTCAATGACACCCCCATTGATGAGGCTCAGTAAATTCAGGCAAGTCCCTTCTAGTAGTAACCCAGGTACTCACAATATGAACAATGAAGGGTTCCATTAGAACTTTAGGTTGGAGCAGCACTTCTCAAACTTTCCTGGGCAGATAAATTACCTGGAGAGGATTTTGTTAAAATGAAGATTTTCACTGGGTAATTCTGAGTTGTGGATGAAGATTCTGAATTTTCAACAAGCCTTCCAGGACCAGAGCCTACTGGTCCCGTGGCAGCCGACTGCTACTGCATTTGCTCAACACTGCGCCCCTGTGGGGGCTGACAGCTGCCAGATACATGGGGTATAACCAGGAAGTATAACCGGGAAGCCGGGGGGTTGATGGTTTAAGCAGAGAGTCTGAAACTTATAAATTACTGTTGTCCCCTTCAAGGTTTGTCCTTTGAAGTCTACACACTTCTACACAAAAAAAATTGTTTTTCTTTTGCTGGAATGTTACTTATAAAACATTTTTGGCATTGTCATTAAAATTTTTGTACCTTAAAATATTCAGTGGTGACAGTTTTCTTTTTGAAGGTGGCTTTAAAAGAAGTCAAAAGTTATTTCAAAATAGAATGCGATTATAAATATTGAGGCAGATATATTCGTATGGCTTATAAATTATCCCTGAAGATAATCTCCAAATAAGAATTCCAAAAATATTTTGGGCAGCTGTTTGGAGAAAGTGGAATGCCTACTTTGAAACACAACACTCATTTGGATGTTTATGTTCCAGAGTGTTCATTTTTAAGTTGATTTCATTATCAACTACTTACTATATTATTTAAGTAAAACTTCAGCAGGGCTCTTACTAAGTGCCAGGCACTGTTGTTTTACAAATATTAATTCCTTTAATCTTCATAACAATCCTGCTTTCTCCCTGCTCCATTTTACAAATGAGAAAACTGAGGCATGGAGACATGTTGTTCCCCCAGGGTCACCCAGTTAGTAAGTAGATGAGTTGGGATTTGAACCCTAGGCAGCCTTCTTCTGGGTGCCAGAGGCTTCATTACTAAGCTATGCTAGCTCCCCCAATTTTTTTTTTTTTTAAACAGAGGTGATATCTCACTATACTGCCTAGGCTGGTCTTAAACTCCTGGGCTCAAGCAATCCTCCCACATTAGCCTTCCAAAGAACTGGGATTACAGGCATGAGCCACCATCCCCAGCTTATGCTACCCCTTAATTAGAGTTAGGACTACTCTAGTACTTCAATTACTGTACCTCAGGGTCTATCAGATGGAAGGGAAAGAAAAGTCAAATTGACTTAGAAGTTGAAAACCTGCAGAAATCAACAAATCCAACCAAGCCGGGAAGAACTGGAGCTGGAATGTGTGAACAGGGAGCTTTTATACTGCCTAACTCTTTCGTGGCACTGAGACCTAGAGAAGAGTTCCAACCTCAAGCTGAAAGTGATGGGAGGAAAGATTACAATCCCAGAATTGGAAATCATAAAACAATTTTAAAAGCAAGAGACCAAGGGGAAGGGGTTGCTGACTGATTGCTTGGAGAGGGTGTCCCAGGGCAGCAGGGTCTTGACGAGGTCATTCCAGGCCAGGGTCTCCAGCTCTTGGCTTTGCCAGCCCAGACACTCCATTTTGTCAGTGCACCTAGAGATAAGCAGGCACAAGGGAAATGAATTATGCTAACCAGACTCTTACAGTCTAAACCAAAACACCCACAGTTAGGAGAACAGTGCCAATAAGCTTGTTCAAAGCAATGCTTTTTCCTGCAGGGAAGTGTAATGGGCAAATCATTATCAAAGTCTGTTTTGTAAGGAGAATTGACTGAGTGACCTCAGAAGAGGATGTTATGAAATGTTGAGAGCTGGATGCGCCCATCTCCTGGACTACTGTGTAGCTGCCAAAAAGGCCATCAGTCAGAAGTGCAGGATAGCACCCTCCCCTTGTGTCACTCTTCCTACAACTAGGTCACAATACAACACTTTCGGTTCAGCTTTCTTTAGCATTCCAGGCCTCAGACATGGATGGCTAGTGGGTTATCTCAGATGGCGAATTTTTTGATTTTTGTTTTGTTTGTTGACCTTTTTTTTTGAGACAGTCTAGTTCTGTTGCCCAGGTTGGTGTGCAGTGGCATGATCATGGCTCACTGCAACCTCTAAGTCTCAGGTTCAAGCAGTCCTCCCACCTCAGCCTCCCAGGTAGCTGAGACTATAGGCACGTGCCACCATGCCCTAATTTTTGTATTTTGGATAGAGACAGGTTTCACCATGTTGCCCAGGCTAGTCTTGAACTCTTGAGCTCAAGGGATCCACCTGTCTAAACCTCCCAAAGTGCTGAGATTACAGGCATGAAGCCAGTGTCTTGCTTTTAAGGCTGTTCAGTCATTCTTTACTGATTGATTGTGGGTAGAGGGGGCATAACCCCATTGCAATGTCTATCTCTCCCAGGAATGGTCTTGGACTTGCTTTGCCACCCTCAGGACACCTGAGAGGAGCTGGAGAAGCTCATTCCTCAGTCCCCTCTCATTCCATCCTTGACAGTGACATAGCCACCGCCAGCTGCCTGAAAACAAAATCCAAAACTCACTTCCATTTTGCCTGTTGCCAAACGACAGACCTGAATTTGTTGAGTTTGGGTTTTTTAGGTGCATGTAAAACAAGCCAACAAAGTGTGCTTAAATTTGAGATAGATTAGGGAAAAACCCTCCAGGAGAAAACCCCCTTTCACCTAGGAGACTGTGGAGATAAAGGTCACAAACCTCTCCTTAGCAGCCCCCATAGTGGCTACAGGAACCAGCACCTCTAGTGCAGTCATATTTTTCACTTGTCATGAGATCTGCCTCAAGAATGGTTTGGGATATGATCTAATTTGCATTCTTCTAACCCTTAATTAATGTTTGCACATTGTTCCTGTCACCCCTATGTCCCCAAAGTATTGACGTTTTAGCTAGTATGAGGCTTTTTAGAGGACCCAATATAGAATTTGATCATTCACAAGGGTAAAATAAAGAGCACTACACAGAAACTACACAAAAACAAAATAATCACATATTGGGGAAGGTGGAGGATGGCTGATTCACTAGCAGATGAAAAATTAAAATCAGAAAGGAAAGGCACAGAGTGCCCGCAGAACTTTTTGTGCATACCTAATTGTCCATTATAATTTCAGCCTTGGCCTAGTAACAGGTAGCAGTTTTTAGAGTTAAACTCGCGGAAGAATGTGGCTTCTCCAGTCTAAAAAGACGCCCTTGCCGTGCCATTGTTCCCACAATGCCGTGACTCGGATTCGAACCGAGGTTGCTGCGGCCACAACGCAGAGTACTAACCACTATACGATCACGGCGAGCTACCGGGACGCCACGAGGGGTAGGTGACCCAATGCTGCCCTTCTCATCTAGATGGCGGCCGTTCCAGTTTTCTTAAGCTTCCATTATCTGCCAGATTCTCCCGTAACCCATGTTCGCTCGCAAGAGCAGTGGGGATCGCTGTGGACTCCCCAGCCAGATGTCTCCGCTTAGCTGTACGCACGGATCGCAAAAGAGGAGAAATGAAAGTGCTTTGCAACCAAAGGATTCCTATGAGGCCGGGCCTGCAATGATGTGAAGCCCCTGGGGACGCCCGAATGGTGGCCCGAAGTCTCTGTGACGCACACCATGCCCTGGCTATCATTCTATCTGAACGACCTTGGCTGAGACTGGAGCTGTCTCCTAAAGTTTGTATTTTTTCTTAAATTTTACAAGAAGGAAAATCAGTTCTGACCCACCGCCACACAACTTTCTTGAGGTCCGGGGAAAGGGGAACCCTGAGCGCAGAGTTCACGGTGGAGAAATCGGAGCGTCTGGTCCGCGGGGAAGTGTGCCCTAAAATCGAGAAAGCAGAGACTAGCGCTCCTGCGTGCCCTCAGATGGCTGCGAGGGGGAGATAGGCGGGAACAAAAATCAGTGACATTGCAAGGGGGCGGGGCTTTCAACGGAGAAGTGTTCAGGCGACGAGCCGAGGCCTCGTGTCCCTAGTAGCTCGCCGTGATCGTATAGTGGTTAGTACTCTGCGTTGTGGCCGCAGCAACCTCGGTTCGAATCCGAGTCACGGCATTGTGAGGACAATGGCACGGCAAGGGGACTGTGTTTTATTGTACCATTCCATTTTTTTATCCTGAGTTCACAACACTGTGGAAAATGGACCCCGATCTCCTTGTGACAGTTGAGAACGACGTTTACGATGGCTCTGGCTAAATTGGACTTTGAAAGGATACTGGCTTCCGGGTCCTCTGAATCTGGGCTCGTTTTTGAAGACAAGCCACAGAGCACTCGCCAGGCTAAAAAGTGTTGTAATATACATACGTAATATACAAATTTCCACGGAAGCACTGAGAGCGGATTTCTAATTATAGGAAAAGAAGGCTTCGCAAAGGAAGTGAGCATGAAGGTAGCTGTTAAAGGCACAATGAGAATTTATTAGGCAGCCAGAGTGATTTCATGTGCAGAGGCTTGAGGGAAGTCTTGAAAAGGGGGAAAAAATCATTTATTTATTTATTTATTTTTAAAACGGAGCCTGGCTCTGTCACGCAGGCTGGAGTGCAATGGCGCGATCTCGGCTCACTGCAACGTCCGCCTCCAGGGTTCAAGCGATTCTCCTGCCTCAGCCTCCCGAATAGCTGGGATTATAGGCATGCGCCACCACGCCCGGCTGATTTTTTTTTTTTTTTTTTTTTTTTTTGTATTTTTAGGAGAGACGGGGTTTCACGGAAAAGGAAATATCTTAATTCCTCTTTATAAGTCTTCTGTCTTCTTTGTAAGTCACCACCTCAACAACGCTGAAAGGCTCTGGCCTGACAGGTAGTAGGCGCTTTTGAAGGACTTGTTGAGTGAATGAGTGCAATTAAGGAATGGGGAACTACACTGAAGGAGGGCCAAGAGATGAGCTGGAAAAGGCAGACGAACTTCTGACGTCTGGAGGTGAGGGTGAGGAGGGCAGAAGTGAACATATTCAATTTGTGTTTAGCAAGATCCCACCGGCGGCTCTGCACAGGAAGGCTTGATGGGAGCAGGTGACACTGGAAAGACAGGTGGTCTCTCTGGAATTCATTTGTTAAATACCAATGGCATGTTCTGAGTTTAGCAAATAGCCACTGCCTGCTGTGTACTCGGCCGGTTTTAGGCGCTTGGGGGCGAGAGCGCTGATGGACAAGAATTAAAATCGGACTTGGTCCCTGCTACCGCCCCGGGACACAGCCTAGATGGGCACCTGGCACGGCGGAAGTATTGCAGAAGGGCTGTCAGGGGCGTATGAGAAGCTGGAAGGAAGTGGGTGTTGGGAAGATGGGAGATGCGTTTGTTGATTTTTTTTTTTTTTTTTTTTTTTTTTTTGTATTTTGAAACCGGTTATAGGGCGACCACAAAAACCCCGGAGGCGGCGGTTGGTCACCCCGGGAAAAA
>CAUYQU010068547.1:0-14114 GCA_963574635.1 Cheracebus regulus | reverse complement strand
TTAGAAAAATGCAAATCAAACCCACATTGAGATACCATCTCATGCCAGTTAGAATGGCAATCATTAAAAAATCTGGAGACAACAGATGCTGGAGAGGATGTGGAGAAATAGGAACACTTTTACACTGTTGGTGGGAGTGTACATTAGCTCAAACATTGTGGAAGACAGTGTGGCAATTCCTCAAGGACCTAGAAATAGAAATTCCATTTGACCCAGCAATCCCATTACTGGGTATATACCCAAAGGATTAGAAATCATTCTATTATAAAGATACATGCACATGAATCTTCACTGTGGCACCGTTTACAATAGCAAAGACCTGAAACCAACCCTAATGTCCATTATGATAGACTGGACAAGGAAAATGTGGCACATATACACCATGGAATACTATGCAACCATAAAAAATGATGAGTTCCTGTCCTTTGTAGGGACATGGATGAATCTGGAAACCATCATTCTCAGCAAACTGACACGAGAACAGAAAATCAAACACTGCATGTTCTCACTCATAGGTGGGTGTTGAACAATGAGGACACAGGAAGGGGAACATCATACACTAGGGTCTGTTGGGGTGGCTAGGGGAGGGATGATGGGGGTGGGGAAGTTAGGGAGGGATAACATGGGGAGAAATGCCAGATATAGGTGACGGGGTAATGGAGGCAGCAAACCATATTGCCATCTATGTACCTATGCAACAATCCTACTTTATCTGCACATGTACCCCAGAACCTAAAGTACAATTAGAAAAAAAAAAAAAAAGAATTTAAGTGACAGGTATTCAGATGTTACACAATAAAATTCTTTCGAAGAAAAAAAAATTTCTCCTTTCCCGTTTTCCAGCTAACAAAAGGCAACATGTTATCTTTAGAAATTTTTGTTTTTAAGAAGTTGAAGGGGCCAGACGCGGTGGCTCATGCCTGTAATCCCAGCACTTTGAGAGGCCATGGCAGGCAGATCACCTAAAGTCAGAAGTTTGAGACCAGCCTGGCTGATAGGGTGAAACCTCATCTGTACTGAAAATACAAAAATTAGCCAATCATGGTGAAACACACCTGTGATTCCAGCTACTCAGGAGTCTGAGACAGGAGAATCATTTGAACCTGGGAGATGGAGGTTGCAGTGAGCCAAGATAGCACCACTGCACTCCAGCCTGGGCGACAGAGGAAGATTCCGTCTCAAAATTTAAAAAAATAAAAAAAAATAAAAAAGAAGGTAGGCACAAGCTGCCAGGGGAGCCAGTTCTGTGCATTTTTATTTGACATTGCAGTAAAAGCTTGCAGATATAGCTTTTTACTCAACATCAGTGTCTTTTTTAAGTCTCCAGAGAAAATGACTACCCAGGAATGATTTTTTTTAACTTGTTTTCATTTTCCCTGTGCCAAACTAAGTATTCCTGAGAGAAAACAGACCTTCCCAAGGAATCCAAACTCTGTTCATGATATCTAGTAATGAGTGAATTAACATTTTTCCTACCATGGGGAGTAGAAAACAGGCTATAAGAGAATTTGTGTTGACTCCTAGTTAATCTTTAGCTTTACAGTGAGTTAAGCTGTCTTTTCTCCTTAATGATTTAAGTATCTAATGCTAAGCTTTCCTGTCCACTGAACTAAAAGTCTGGTTTTATTCTGTTTGGAAATTTGTAGCTAAATATTTATCTATGGTCCGAAGAAAGAGAGAAAAGTCAAGTGGGTTGTGATAGGAAGTGTTTCTGTACCCAACATCAGAAAGCGTTGAAAAAGGTGATATAATTACTGCTCTGTTAAATGCTCGAGTCTGCCAATGAAGGAGGATTTATTTGTTTTTCCAACTATGTCCATTTCATTTTCTCTTATTTTTATTTTACTTTGCTAATTGTAATTTCTGCATGATCGGAGACTGCACTGGATGTAATCTAGGAGTCTGTGGGGTGTGGGAAGTCCTTGAAAGCAAGCAGTGGCTGTCCTTGATGGAATGGAGTAGGTCCTCAATTGTCTATGCAGACAAAAAGGGAAAAGTTAGTTAAGAAAACCACAGATAATATAGAAATCCTTTTGATTTCCTTCGGATTCTCGTCTACACACACACATTTATATCACACGGCAATGTGCCACGGTTACAGGTTGCTGACCAGGTCCAGAGGAGGATTTAGCCAGGACTGCTTTCCTGTCTCCTTGGAGTCTTCAGAGAGGGGAGAGAGCGTTGTGTTGGGGTTTGAGGTTCTTCAGGTCAACTTGAGAGAACTACTAAGATCTGTTGAGCAGAAAGGCTTATAATACACTTTAAACCAGGTACGTTATTTTCCTATTGTTGCTATAACCGACTGACGCAAATGTAATGGCTTTTAAAAACACATGTTTTGGGTATCTTTCAGTTCTGGAGATCAGATGCCCAAAATAGGTCTTGCAGGCTAATATCAAGGTGTTGGCAGGTCTGTGTTCCTCTCTGAAGGCTCTAGAGGAGGGTCTATCTTCCTGCCTTTTTCAGCTTTTAGGAGCCATGTGCATGCCCCCATTTTCTTTTTTCTTTTCTTTTCTTTTCTTTTATTTCTTTTCTTTTTTTTTTTTTTTGAGGCAGAGTCTTACTCTGCTACCCAGGCTGGAAAGCAATGGTGCAATCTCAGCTCACTGCAACCTCCGCCTCCCACGTTCAAAAGATTCTCCTGCCTCAGCCACCTGAGTAGCTGGGACTACAGGCACGCATCACCATGCCCAGCTAATTTTTGTATTTTTAGTAGAGATGGAGTTTCAGCATGTTAGCCAGGCTGTTCTCGATCTCCTGACCTCAGGTGATCTGCCCGCCTCAGCGTCCCAAAGTGCTGGGATGACAGGAGCGAGCCACCGCCCTGGCTTCATGCCCCTGTTTCCCACAAGCATCACTCCAACTCTTGCTTCTGTTGTCATGTGTCCTTTTTCTGACTTTAATCCCCTTGTCCCTCTTCAAAAGACACTCGTGAATACAGCAGGCCTACTGGACAATCTGTATAATCTTGTCATCTCAACCTCTTCATTTAATCATGTCAACAAAGCCTCTTTTGCCATGGAAGGTGACACAGTGACAGATTTCAGAGCTAAGGACGTAGACGACCACAGATTGTTCAGGCTACCACACCAAGGTCAGCCATGGTTTCTCAAACCTAGGACTGATCCTGGTCTTCAGTCACCAGAGCAAGTTTCACCTAGGCTAGGGCTTTTAGGGTTCCAGGCTACCGCAGCTCGCCATAGCACCTTCTGCTAGGTCCTTCACCCACTTCATGGCCTGCTTCTGGCTCTAATGCATCCAAGCAGCTGGGACTTAAGCAGCTGTGGGGAAGAGCTCTCAAGTCACTGCAAAATACTTGTAGCCTCAACGTAACAGATATGGTGAATAAGCATGAAGGTCAACATAATCAAAATTTATGTCTATTTTTGTCTTCCACCATCGTTTTTTTTATTATTTTTTTTCTCAGATATTTACTGTGAGAACCTGGTTGAGCTCCAGCAGGTAAAATTCACAAAAGTGTAGGGACCCCCAGTAACTGGGTCCCTCTGGGGTTTTCATCTCAGACTTGTCCACACTGAGCCTCCAGCAGGTTGTCAATTACTGTTCCAGTTTCCCTGCCTGGTACAGGCTCCACTGCCTTTTTAAAACTTGTTCAGGGAAGAGGTGATCCTGCCCCTGCCTCCATGAGTGCAGGCCTCAGTTGGGAGCACTGTTACTATTTCAAGCAGGACAGATCTTGGGTTACTAGGATATTGAGCACTTCAGGCCCTCACCCTCTAAATGACAGTAGTGTCCTCCCCACCAATCACCGTGACATTCAAAACACAATCCCACGTACTTCCAAATGATCCCTAGGGAGGTGTTAGTGCCAGGAAACCCAGGCAGCCTGACTTAGTTCATTCTCAGGTCCTCAGGGAGTAACTGTTTCATGGTCCCAGCAGGTCTCTACTCAGCCATTAGAATACCCATGTGTATTAGATCGTTAGAATGATCCAGTGTGAAAACCAAAACTCTCAGGGGTTTAGGGCTGCTGTTGGGGAATCCACAGGAGGGAAGGGAACTGACAAAGTCTCGCTTAGAAGGCAGGTGAGGTGGCTCATGCCTGTAATCCCAGCACTTTGGGAGGTCAAGGCGGGTGGATCACAAGGTCAGGAGTTCAAGACTAGCCTGACCAATATGTTGAAACTCCATTTCTACTAAAATTATAAAAATTAGCCAGGCGTGGTGGTGGGCACCTGTAGTCCCAGCTACTCAGGAGGCTGAGGCAGGAGAATCACTGATCCTGGAAGGTAAAGACTGCAATGAGCCAATATCATGCCACTGCACTCCAGCCTGGGCAACAGAGTGAGACTCTGTCTCAGAGAAAAAAAAAGTCTCCCTTAGCCCACTCCCTCATCCCTGCTTACTTATCTGAGTGGGCAAGAGCTAGGGAAAGGGAATCAGAGAAGTTTCTGAGTTTCTTATTGTTGACTTGATCACAACTCACCTTTTCTTTTGTGGAGGCTTTTGTGAGTTTTTACAGAGTCCCATCACTGAGAATCTCAGTTATAATTCTCAAGAAGTACAGAATGCATTCCACCCTCAAAGCCACACCCACCCAACCCCCAGTTCCCTGGTACCCCAGCCCATCCCACGCACAGGGCTCACCTCCCTCTAGGGTAAGGAGGTCAGCAGTCAGGACATTGCTTCTTCATTCTGCATGTGGCAGCCCAGAGGCGCACTCTGGAGTATCACATCTATTGCAGCTTGGTGCCTCGTAGAAAATTCTGTTTTAACATTCTATTGTAGTCAAGAATTAAGACAATAATTTCATAATAAATCATTTATAGCTGATTCTTCCATGACTGAGGACCACTGAGTCTCTGAATTTCTGCAGCATTGTAAAGTACATACAACTCATTTTTATAAGCTAAAATCTCTCCAAACTGAATTTTGAAGACAATACTCAAAATGCCCTTTTGTCTGGAAGAATGTGTAAGACATTTTTTCCTCCCATTACAACTCTGTTCTCATTGCTACAAATTCTGAAAGCTTGCTTAACCTTGCTGCTTTATTTTCCAGTCCCCTCAAAATGGAGGTTTGGGGACCGACAGATAACTTGTCATTCATGTTGGTTTTTGACTTTAAAAAAGCATTTTAAAATGTCTGAAATATAGAAGAGCGAATGACTCAAATCTGATGAAAATATAATGACCTGTTTTGCAATAACAGCTACTACATGTAGCATTTCACAGCTTACAATGCATCCACACATAGATTTTTTTTTTTTATCTTTATGAGGCAAAGAGGAGGCAAGCCTTATCTTACATATGAAGTGTTACAGTGGACAAGTAGGTATTATGATCCCCAAGAAACTAAGGCTCAGAAAAGTTAAGTGATTTACCCAAAGTCACACAGCCAGTAAGTGTGCCCTCAAGATACATGCTGTTCTTGCTGTGCCATACATCTAGCCTTCTCTCTTGAACTAGAACTTGATCAGTTGCTCATGAAATGCTTTAATATTCACCCTATACCAGAAAAGAAAGGTTTGGGTCTGTCTGTTTTATTGAATGTTAATGCCAGCAGAAAGCCAGATGGCCAAAAGGAATAGACTTTTATGCTTCTCAATTTTGGCATTTAAGGGTGAGTGAAAAGGAACATGAATTTGAGGAAATAGCAGTGCAAGGCATCCCACAAGGCATCACACGTCTTTGTAAAATGAGTACTTCGGGATCAATCAAGCCAAGATAAACACTGAATCATTTCAAGGGAGACAAACACAATCTCCGTGTCTCTATTTTGCTCATTAGGAGCCCAGAGCACAAAGCTCACAGGACTAGTGGTGTCAGGTTCAATTCCGGAGTGCTCCCGTAAACATTTCCAGAGACCTCCCTGCCCTGTGTCAACTGCACATTAAACAGCTTTCTCAGCCAGAGGGGCCCCTTCCTTTGCAGACCTCCTGCTGGCCAAGACCTTCTACCCAGGATTTCTCTCTCTACCTTTAATTTTAGGAAAGCCCTTAACTCCCTTTGTTGCAGTTATGTTCTGCCTGAGTACTCAGGCTTCCCCCTAGTCCTTTGTACCCGAAGTTTTATAGTTCTCCACACTTCTCCCCTATCTCACACTTCATAATGTTGTGTTCTTTGTTGCCTTTATGCACATTCAAATGCTACTACTATCAAGGCTTTATAAATCACTGAGTTGTAGAAACGAACCATGTCATGCACATTCAGATGATGATGTTTTACTGGGCACAGGAGATTCTTAATTGTTCAGAGAGCCTAAGTATTTAGCATTAGCACCAAAGTGGCAGACACCGGCTTATACCTAGAATCCCAGCACTTTGAGAGACCAAGACAAGAAGATTGTTTGAGCCCAGGAGTTTGAGACCAGAACAGGCAACATAGCAACACCTCACCTCATCTCTACCGAAAAAAAAAAAATAGCCAGGTGCAGTGGCTTGTGCCTGTAGTCCCAGCTAGGGGAGGCCAAGGCAGGAGGATCACTTGAGCACAGGAGGTCGAGGCTGCAGTGAGCTATAAAGGTAGTTATTATAACGGGGAAGAATAAAAAGACAAGATAATCTTCAAATCTGAACAATTCCCCAGAAGGAAACTTCTCTTCTCTGAGCTCTATAACGTCACTTCAGAGCAATTTTATAGCATGAATCATTCTGGTCAGCATGATCATAATGAACCTCATGCCCTTCAGAGAATTGATGATGGAGTTTTTACCCTGGGATCATGGTAAAAACTCATCCCTAGTGGCTGTTTACCACCAAAGTGGGTAACACACAGACTTCAGGTTTACAGAAGCAGGTCTGCATTATCCTGGGATGGGGTTCACCCCAACCTGAGTAGAGGCTCTTTCAGGTTGTCAGGGAAAACAGCTTAAATGCCCTGCTTTCAATGATGGGGGTTGATGATAACAGTGAAAACCTCAAACTAAAACAGCTGACTGATTCAAATGTTGATGCTCCCATCCCTGAGCTGGGTGCAAATTATTTAATTTCCTTTGAACTTCATTTTGGTATCTGTAAAAAGGGAAAATTAACAACCAACTTTTAATTTTATACGAGATTAAATGAAATAATCCTGGTAAAGCACTTAATGCTTTGAGTGGCTGGTACTCAAAACAATATTAGTTCTTTCATCAAAAAACACCATTAAGAATAGGCACACCACAGACTGGAAAAAAAATTACAGCATGTTCATCTGAAAAAGAAAACCCAGGTACAGTGGCTTATACCTAGAATCCCAGTGCTTCAGGAGACCATAGCAAGAAGGCTGTTTGAGCCCAGGAGTTTGAGACCAGAACAGGCAACACAGCAACATCTTGCCTCATATCTACTGAAAAAAAAAAAAAAATTAGCCAGGTGCAGTGGCTTGTGCCTGTAGTCCCAGCTAGGGGAGGCCAAGGCAGGAGGATCACTTGAGCACAGGAGGTCGAGGCTGCAGTAAGCTATAAATATACCATTGCACTCTAGCCTGAATGAACAGAGAAAAACCCTGTCTCAAAAAAAAAAAGGTGGAAGGAAACTATATCCTAAATATATAAAGAATTGTCACAAGTCAACAATAAAAACATGAACCACCTCATTTTAAAAATGAGCACAAAACTTAGACTCTTCAGAAAAGAAGATATACAAATGGTTGAAAGCATATGAAAAGGTGCTCAACATCGTTAATCATCTGGGAAATGCATATAAAGCAACAGTGAGAAGCCATTTCACACTCAGTAGGATGACTGACATCAAGAAAGACTGATAACATTAACCATCAACAATGAAGCAGGGCAACTGGAACTCTCAGACCTGGCTGGCATAAGCATACAGAAGTACAATCACTTTGAAAGCCAGCCCGGCATGTCCATCAGTTTAAACACACATTAAGCCTACAAACCAGAAATTACATTCCTTGTATTTAGCCAAGAAAACTAAAAGCTATAACCTCAAGAACACTTGTCCATGAATGATTATAGCAGCCTTATTTTTAGTAGCCCCAAAGTAGAAACAAAGATGAACACATAGCAGCATGTTCCTGCAATGGAATACTACTTATCCATAAAAGGAAACAACTATTGATACTTGCAACATGATGACTCTCCAAATTATTATGTTGAGTAAAAGAAACTAGACACAAAAAGGATGGTGCATATGAAGCACAGGGACAGGCAGGTTAACTTATGCTTTCGGTGCAAGAAGGATTGATTGGGAAGAGGTACAAGAGAACTTTCTGGAATCAGAAAAATGTTCTATTTTGTTTTAGTTGGTGGTTACGTGGGTGTACATAATTTCCAAAATCCATAGAACTGAACATTTTAAGATCTGTGCATATTATTGTGTTAAACTATACATCGACATAAAATAACTTAGGTTTCTTATTACTTTATCATGATTACAACGAATCATCAGCAATGCCATAGGCCTCATAGAGACCGGGAACAGGACCTGAAGCTGTTTAAGATACACCAGTAGCTCTGTGACTCCAGTATTTTGTGGTCCCATCAGAACTGAGCATCTGTCATTCCCTCATCTAGTGACTCTGCTCTCATGACTCTCCAATTATTTCTCCTGCTGCCTCTCTCATTACTTCTCTTGGTTTCTATTGTAATTTTTCCTAGGTTTCTCTCTCATCCCCAGAGAGAATAAGATTGGGTGAGTTAATTAGCATCCCCTAACTATTGGTCTGATTTCTCCTATCCTGCCATCTCAAAAGCCTCCACTGTCCTTGCTTATAACATCTAGAGGTGCCTTTGTTAGAACTCTATTTCTGCTCCAGTCTGTACAGCCAGGGTGGCAGGGTCTCATGACATGCTTCTTGGCAATTTGGGTGGAAGGCAGGCACTCCAGGGGCTGTGTGGGTGGTTTCTGAGTCACTGTAATGACCATGTTCAATCACAGGGAATCAGTGCCCCTCGGCTCCCCAGTGTCTGAGTCTCTGGCCCTGGTTTTGGGGCACACATCACTGTAGCAGAAAGGATCCAAACGTGTGTGTTTTACACCCATAATGCTGCTTGAATACCTTGTCCTGATAAAGTCGCAATGTTACCACAGCTGTCTAGTTAAATATATGCTTAACATCAACTCTTACCTTGCCAAAAAAAAAAAAACCTGTTGATCAAGCAAAGTTAAGAGAGAACATCACCTCAACAAAGTCTTAACAGTGTCCCATCATCAGAAAATAGAGAGAGAAATGCTTTTAGGTTTTCAGGACCAGGGCTGAGGATTTTTAGGCAGGTCTTGCAAGGTGGGGAACTGGTTGGAATGCGGTAGAATTTATAACATAATAGCTTTGGTGATGGCTCCATGAGGTGAGGGTCCTGAGGCATGTCTTGATGAGCAGGCTGCTAGTTAGTTCATACTCCTGTCTTCCAGGGGTAGGAATTTCCTGCAGCAAGCAACTCACATATTTTTGCCTGATCCCAGCACTGGTTAACACAGGGAGAGGCAACTGTGTTTTCAGCTTTTATCAATTTACTTGTAAAATGTTAGAGCTATTTCTCACATATTCTACTTGAATCTCCCACCTTCAAATCCATCAGTTACAAACAAGGTTTCGGTGTGCGTCTGTCATAGAAGACCTTGGGCAGAGAGCAGGTTGTCATAGGGTAGCTATGGTTTTTAAATTCCTATGAGACATTAGGGACTTATGTTGTACCCATTATTTTTCTTCAATTACTTTATGATCCAGAGCACTCTTCAATTTTCCTCAGCTATAAAATAAGGAAAAATAATGTATCTACTTCATGGAATTGTGGTGAGGATTGAATGACTTACCTATGTTATTAGTAAAATTTTTATGCCACAAAAGAAATAGCACTCAAAGGTAAATCCTTTCAGCAGGGCAGTTTACTTCTATAGAAGGGTGCAGCTCACAGATGGAGCAATGTTGACTGCACATTTGGACAAGGGAGGAAAAGGGGTACTTACGCCTGACAGGGATCGCCCATACCACTGCGTCATTCCCCTGCTGGCTAGGGTTAGACTGTACAAGCTACACTAATCCCAATTGGCTATTTTAAAGAGAGCAGGGTTCTGAGCTGGAGTGGCAAGGTGGGTGGTTTGGTGGGAAGGATGGTTATGGGTGGGTCAGAGCAGGTAGCCAGGGGTGACCTAGGTCAAAGAAGGTGACCGGAGCAGGTGACCAGGATGAGTCAGGTTGGAGCCAGAGGCCGGGGGAACAGAAGTGAACTACTGATTAGAACCGGTGGAAAAGGTTGTTTACTGGAACTACAAGGAAGTTAAACTTTAAAATGAAGGACAAATAACTGAACATAATGACATACTGATTCTTTGAAGAGAAATTTAGAACCATTGTATCCGATACCTACGTATAGAGAACTTGGAAAGTATTACAGTCGTTATTATTTCCCGTTTTCTGCAGCCCGGGCACTGCGGCAGCCTGTCTGCTGTGAACCTGTCTTGCTGATCCTGTTGTAGCGCTTGCCCAGGTCTGTTTCTGCCCCTCCCCTTTTGCCCTCAGTAACCAGGTGCACCAGTATGGCCATAGTATTTAGTTAAAATATTGAGAAACTTCTCTTCAGGTGTGCAAGCCTTTCAAGTGTCCTCAACCACCGTCATCACCACTGCTTTCTGGAACTTTCCATTTTCTCTGTCAGGCAACTAAAGGTTAAACATCTCTTCTGCATTTTCACATGCGGCCTCTGAGCCCCTGCTCAGCACTGTTCTCTCTCTGCTCTCTGCCTCTGTTCATGGTTCCTGCCCCCTCATGCTTCTTGCACCTCCTTCTCTCAACATTCACCTGCCCAGATAACAATGTGCAGCTTTGTTGTTGTTGAGACAGAGTCTTGCCGTGTCACCCCAGCTGGAGTGCAATGGCACGATCACAGCTCACAGCAGCCTTGACTTCCCCGGCTCAAACGTTCCTCCCACCTCAGCCTTCCGAGTAGCTGAGACTACAGGTACACACCACCATGCTTGGCTAATTTTTGTATTTTTTGTAGAGATGGGGTTTCACCATGTTGCCCAGGCTGGTCTCAAACTCCTAGGCTCAAGCAGTCTGCCCACCTTGGGCTCCCAAAGCGCTGGGATTACAGGCATGAGCCCCTGTGTGTGGCCAATGTGCAGCTTTTTAAAAAAAAAAAAAAAAAATGTCAATACAATCCATGGGGCTATATAAAGGTGTGTATATACAGTTACAAGTGAAGACTCTCAGTAGGTTCCTCACTTGAGTTTGATTCCATTTAGGAATCATTTACTGAACCCGGCATTTGAGTTACCAAACAAGGAACTCTCCTCAAACCCTCAGCTAGAAAAGGCTACATTAGGCCAAAGGCTGAAGGTCCAATACATCAGCTCTGCCTCTGGAGTTGAGCCGACTCCCTGGCCACAAACCCTCTGCCTGTTCTTCCAAAACTTGGTAACAACCTCAGGCTTCCTCTAATATAGTTTTCCTGGTACCAGCCACTACCAGACTCAAGCCCTTTTCTCTCCCACTAGCAATCTTCTCTGCTTTACACCCAGATGCTCAGTTTCTCCTGCTATGCTCAGAATTCAAGGCAGTTTGTTTCCATGGGAAGAAATAAAGCGACATTCCTTGTTCACCTCCTGACTGCTAGAAACGTGCCACACAGGGAACCACGTGCATCATCCCCTACATTCAGACCAAGCCCACGGTGGGATGGGGCGGGGGACATCGCCACACGCCTCCCTCTTTCTGCACCTCCCCTACTGTTTCAAATGTCGGTGGCAGAAGTTCTGTCGGCTCAGGAGTGGGAGAAGGCACAGTATGTGTGCGGAGGAGCAGATGGCCGCAGGGGTGGGGCTGAGCTGCTCTCCACCCCCCCGCCCGGCTTGTCCTGGCAAGTTCGTTCACTGACGGAGCACAGCCTGGGTGTTTGCAGCCCCTGCCCAGCCCCGCCTCCGCTCTCTCTCACTACCGTTCATCCTCCTCAGAAGCCAGAGTCCTTCTCCCCTTCCACAGGGAATCCTGTCATGCTCTGCTTGGCAGCCTTTGTTGACTTGCTTGGCTACAGGATAAAATGCGAACTCAGGATAAAGTGCGGCTCGGCCCAGGTCAACTCCAATGTGCTACTAAAATGCAGGGTGCTCCTCTCATTCCTAAAGGGATCACCCTCTCTAGACCCTGCCCCAGGGCACAGGCTGTTATTTCTACCCAGAATTCCTAGAACTTTCCCTCACACCCTTCCCACCTGCTAAACTCCTATTTATCCTTCAAAACCCACTCCAATATTGCTGCCTCTGGAAAGCTTTCCCCAAGGACTCTGTGGAAAAATAGTTGTTCCCTCCTCAGGGTCCCCTTAGCACTAGGTTCATCCATCTAAATCAGCAGATTGCAAGTCTTACTATAATTTATCTTTTTACATGTCTCGCTCCCCAACTAGTTCACAAAATCCTCAAGTGCATAATCCCTGTCTTAAGTTGATGTGTAATATATTTAGTGAATAAATGAATTAAAAGTCAAATACACACTACTTATAGATTCTTCTTAAGCTTTAATACACTTCCCAGGATTATCAGTGTTCTTGAGCCCCCCCCCCCCCTTTCCCTCCCCATTCACCCTTCCTGGGGCTTAGGGGTTATGTGAAAAGGGAAATTATAACAACTGTGGAGCATCCATGTCTCTAGAACCATCTCCCTGCCCTTCTTGATGTTCTTTCCTCTCCTGGAGGATCCTCTGTCCCGCCAGACACTCAGGTAGAGAGCACAGCCAAATACCAACTAGTGTGTGCCTGTGGCTGAGTCATTTGACATCTCTAGACTGCATTATCTCATCTGAGAAATTGGAGATTAGAACCAGGTGACGTCGAAGGCTCTCTGTAGTTCTGACAATCTGTAAGTCATGAAGAAAGTCATTGGAATTTTGGACATCCCCAAAAATAGAGATAGAAATGTGCACAAGGCCTCTTCCGTGATCACATAATAGAAATCTATTTATCCATGAATAAGACTGACTCTGGTAGTGGCTTCTTTCTTTCCTGACACATCACTCCCACCACTTCTGATTCAAGGCCACCTCCTGAGTTGTCACCTGGGTACACTGGGAGACTTTGTTTGTGGCTTATTAACACTGATGGGACAGCGTTTTCAACTGCTACACCAGTATAATCCAAACTCTCCATATCAAAATGTTTTTAATTTTTTTTCAACCTGAGCCACCACTCACACCCTGGGCTATTTTCAGAGCCTCTCGGAAGTAGAGAGGCCTGGGCACTTTGTTTTGCTGGGGACTCTTTGAACAACCGCACAGGTGGTATACTGCACAACTCTAGGGGCTCCATTCATACTGACGTCATTGTAGACCTGCGCATGCATTAGGATACGTTTTTTGCAGATGGCAGCAAAGTATCTAAGGAAAGTTGTGTTTTCTCAACTGCACAAAGGTACTTAGGAGGTTAGCTCCAGTGCTGACTTTTTTTCAAAAGGAAACTATGCCAGGCCGGGCACAGTAGCTTATGCCTGTAATCTCAGGACTTTGGGAGACCAAAGTGGGTGGTCACTTGAGGTCAAGAGTTCAAGACAAATACAAAATATTAGCTGGACATGGTGGCATACACCTGTAGTCCCAGCTACTCGGGAGGCTGAGCAGAATTGCTTGAACCTGGGAGGAGGAGGTTACAGTTAGCCAAGATTGTGCCACTGCACTCCAGCCTGGGCAACAGAGCGAGACTCCATTTAAAAAAAAAAAAAGGAGAAGAAGAAAGAAAACTATGCCAAAATAGAATTATGCAAATTGTGGTAGACATCAATGTTTCCATGTTACAAATCAGTATTTTTTAAATTGTGGTAAAAGAAAAAAAATGTGTGTATATATATATATATATATATACACACACATATATATATCTCACATAAAATTTACCGTTTTAGGAATTTGAGATAAAGTTTCGCTCTTGTTGCCCAGGCTGGAGTGCAATGATGCGATCTTGGCTCACTGCAACCTCTGCCTCCTGGATTCAAGTGATTCTCCTGCCTCAGCCTCCTGAGTAGCTGGGATTACAGTCACATGCCACCACGCCTGGCTAATTTTGTACTTTGAGTTTCATTATGTTGGGCCGGGCGCGGTGGCTCACGCCTGTAATCCCAGCACTTTGGGAGGCAGAGGCGGGAGGATCACGAGGTCAAGAGATCAAGACCATCCTGGCCAACATGGTGAAACCCCACCTCTACTAAAAGTACAAAAAATTAGCTG